>JAKTYJ010000222.1:2956-12971 GCA_030674515.1 Geotrichum armillariae | reverse complement strand
TGATTTTTTTAATTGACTTACACAGTGAGATCTCATCAAAACTCTACGTAACACTTGTACCAAACTTGCACTTGACACTACGACTGTGTAGAAAAGCAGATACATGTATATAGAAAAATATTGAAAACAATGCTAATGAAGGAAATAGAAGAAAATTATAAGATACCCAAAAATTAAAAAGATGAAAAAATGCAAACTCTCGTTTAAAAAAAAATATTCGTCGCTCACTTCTTGCTGCTGCGTTTCTTGGTCAGATCCATAAACCCTTGGATGCTCAACCGACTATACTTTTTAGAAGCATTTGCAGCCTCTTCGTCACGAGCAGCTGCAATGGCAACAGCCTGCTCAGAAACTCCTTTTGCATCAGCGCCAAGCAAGTTCAACTTTGTAGCTCTAAGAATACTCTGCTCGTTCAATGGATCAAACTTGATAGGATCAGATGGAAAGTTGGGACTAATATTGCGGTGTGTATTCTTGCGTGCTATTGGAGCACGGGGTGGGCTATATTCAAAAAGTTCACGGGTGTGTTCTTCTGAAGGGATGAACGCAGTTGCCAACTCTTCAGCTGGGGTTGAGCGTTCAGAAGCTCGCTCGTCTGTATAGTGAGAACTAGTTGCAGTTGTCATTGTAACTGCCCGAGAATCCTTGGGTGCTGACTTGCTGTAGTGGTCTGACAAAGCTTCCTTTGCAGTTGCATATGAAGAATTGTTGCCCTCGGCTACCGGAGGAAGTGGTCTCGAGTGATGTATGTTCAATGGCAGCGTTCTCTCGTTGTTGGAAGGCAAAGATGTGGTTGCTGATCTATCTTCAAATGAACCAGCGGAGTGGAATGAATTTGGAGCAGAACTAACATTAACGGGTGAGACCACGGGAGGTGCTGCTATGGGCTCTGACCGAGTAACGGACGAGTTAGGATTGTGATGCGATTGAGAGTCTTGAGACGATCCCGAGACAACTGAAGCTGCCATGCTTTGAACTCTACGCACGGATGTGGGAGTCTCACGAATAGTAGCGCTAGAAACAGACTTCAATGGAGATTCGGCAAACAGAGGAGGTGCAATGCTCGATCTAGGCTGGGGTGCCTTAATCTCACTGACTGGTCTAAACTGAGGCGAGATCTGTTGCTCAATAGAAGGACCTCCTACCTCAGGATTGGATACATGACGCTGTCGGTTACCCATGGAAATAGGAGGTGGCAGACCAAAGTCACGGTTCGAGTTTGACCGAGCGCGTACTTTGCCTTGACCAATAGATGAGCGAGACACGTCGCTATCTGAGCCATTAACGGGTCCAGAGACATGACGGCGATTCAAGTTAGGGGGATTGGCAAATCCAGAATCAGGCGAATCCTTAGGACGCTCAGAAGGATCGTAACGGTAGTTGGATTCAGAACCATAACCACCAAACTCTTTGAAGCTCTCAGGTGACGAATGGTACATGGTAGGAATAGCTTGGCGGCCCATTGAAGAGTTGAATGTGTTGTGACGAGGAGGTTTGGTGAAGGAAACATTTGAACGCATTCCACCGGGCATAGGACCACTATCCATCATCATATCATCAACAGTAGGAAGGGCTTGGCTTCTAATAGGAGGTGGACCAGAGTGATGATTGTTGCTGGCCTTGGAAAGAGCACCCTCAGACTGTGAATCATGGAGCTCACCAAACTGGCGGTACCTATTTCTAGGAGGAGACATACTCTTTTCGCCGTTGTCAGAGCCAGCAAAAGCAGGACGTGGGTATCCTCGGGGAACAGCGGAGTCGAATTCATGAGGCTGTTGTTGAAAGTCTCGCCGGGGTTCACGCATACTGCCACCACCTCGGCGGGGGTCTCTAGGATCACGCATCATAGGGTTGCCTCTAGGGTGCATAGATCGCTGAACACGAGGGTCTCGAGGGTCTCTTCGTCGCTGCTCCATGTTTGCAATATGATGCTCACCTGGGCCCCAGCTAGTAGGTCTTGCGCTTTCTCTATGAGGTGGCGCATTCGGTGGTGGAGGAGGAGGAAGAAGACCATTCATACTATTTCGTCCATAACCCCAGTTTCCTCGTAGGTTACTTCCACTGCTGCTGTCAGAAGCAGGGGACAATGCACGAAGAGGACGCGTTTGAGGGGCCAAGCTCTGAGGCATACGGGGAGCCTGGAACTCACCTGAAGATCGGTCAAACAAAGCTTCATCTTGAACCTGAGTAAGACGAGGTAGAGGCTGTGGCATTGAATGGCGTTCCTGTTGTTGTTGTCTTAGCTGCATTGCAGGGTTCTCACGCTCAGAAGAGGAAATGTTGGAAGGGAAAACACCAAGTCCACTCAAAGAAACAGAACGGTTAGAAGAACTTTGACTTCGCTCGTGATAGTTAGACGCAGGAGCAAGAGGAGCCGCTGGTCGTGAAGTAATGCTATCCTCGTCAGACTCTTCAAGCAATGCTCGGTATCCAGAATGATGCTGCTCAAGATCTCTTTCAAAAGAACTTCTATCTACAGAGCCCTCAAAATCATCGAGAGGCACCTGAGGAAAAACAGGCATTGACATCACCCGGCGTTGGTTTGCGTACGAAGTGTCAATGGATGTAAGGAATTCTTCTTCGACAGGAGAACGATTGATAGATCGCTTGGCGATAACAATCTCAGCAGGAGCTTCCAAAATAGGACGAGCAGCCATGACGTCGGAAGAAATAGGCTTTACCATATAGTCTGAATCATCATCGTTAGCCATGTTAAGATAAGGAATGGCGTTGATGACATCTTCATAAGAATTGGAATGTCTGGGGCGACGTTCTGGCTCCTGCATAGGGAGTTCACTGGTTCCCATCTTGGGAGAAACATAAATGCTCTGAACCTCTGTCTTGTCAGTATTGGATACTGGCTTGCGAGGAATAGTAGGAACAGGGGAAGTAGAAGTTGCAACAGACACATAATTGTATGTCTGGGTTCCTCTGGAATTGCCAACATCAGCAGAAATAGATGTAGGAACAGGAGGAGGAATGTTTGTCTGAACCGCTTTTAAATTATCAGTCTGAGTCTCATGATCAGTGCTAGTGATCTGTAGTCGTTTAGCAACAGCAGCAACCAAAGGATCGATGTTATCATAATGAATATGAATGGTTCTTTCTCTTGGCTCAGAATCAGGCATGGTAATAATATTGGTTGGTTTGGTTGGCTTTGGAGATAAAATGGGAACCTCGTTGAAGCGAACAGGCTTCTTTTCAGCTTTCTTTTCTACTTTTTCAACCTTGGGCTTGGGAGCTTTCTTCTCAACAGGTTCAGGCTTGGCCTTGACGGCCTTCATGGGTGCAGGCTTAGGGGTCAAGATCTCCTCAATAACAACCCAACGACGACCAGCTTCACCATTGTCAAGTTGAAGCTCAACAACCACAGAACGGCCAAACACCGATTTAGAAACCTCAGTCTGTTCAGAAGACAGAGAAGAGATCCATACCCAAACAAAAAAATCGTCAATGGCAATGTTGGAAAGAGTACAGGTAGACACGTTGTCCGTAGTAATCTTGCGCTCCTTTTTCCAATTTTCCATATTTTGATAACGCTTATCTTCGGTAGACTTGTTGTAGTAATGAAGAACTTCATCCCAGGTTCCAATTTTGATAGGCTTTTCTTTTCCACCACTGAGAGTAGGGGAGTCGGGATAAGGCAGGGGAGCACGTTCGGCCTTGGGAAGAGATGACTGAAGGATCATCTCACGCTGATGGTCCTCGTATACATAATTAGTGAGAGGTCTATGGGGTTCACCGGTAACAGGATCAATGTAGGCGTGGTTGTAAAACTTGGACCAGGTTTTTGCTCGTACGTCGTAGGGAAGTTTAGGAGTATCCTTGATTTTGAGAGGATGGTCTGAAAAAATGGTGTTTTCCTTGCTAATTTCCTCGAGGATACGCTTGGACTCAGGACTCATGCGGTTTTCAATTTCGTTGATATCGCTAAACAAAAAGTAGAGTGTGCTAAAATCATCTTCGGAGCTGAACTTTTGAGGGTTTTCGAATTGAATAGTTTTGGCGACACGCTGAAGTAAGACAAATGGGTTTGCAGACAAGCGAGCAACGGAAAGAGTGATTTTGGGAACAGTGATGAGTCTTGACTTGTAGAGAGGCTTTGGTGGGTACTGCTCTTTGAGTAACAGGGATTCTAGAGATTTGGGAAGAGTGACTACTCTAAGCTCACCAGGCAGTGGGTACATTGTTCGGAGAAATGCAAGAAACAAATGATAGCATGCCTCAGCAGCCACACTCCAGCAAGAAAGACCATCAACAAAGTTGCTAGGGGCTTCTTTCTTGGGACTAACAAGTTCAAAGGCCCAGGCACCAGCCAAGCGGGCCAACTTATGGCCATTAAGGCCATTGCGCTTCTCAGCAGCAGCAAGAGAGACTAAAAGCAAGAAAAAGTTGGAAACAATGTCTTCATGTTCAGGGGATTCAACACATTTAGGGATGATGGAATTAAACGCGTCGTGCTTCATTCCAGCGCGCTTTTCGTCTTCTTTAAACATGTTGTAGGCTTTCCAGGTAACAACACCACCGGGAAGTCTAGTCCAACACCATTTGAGGACACCGGCCAAAGTATAAACATCAACCAGTCTGACAATTCGCAAAAGACTTTCGCCAGTCAAAGGAGCTTTTCCTCTGGGGAAGACTTGTTCGATAACGCGTTTGACATCGTCAGAGTCTGCTGGTTTATTGTTGACGCCATTTTTGTCGTCGTAGTTGTATGGTCTAAAGGAGAGCAGTAAAAACGGGGCCTTGATGCCTATTGAATTGTTAGGAATTGACTAAAATTTGTGTGGAATTATCTTACCTCTTGCTTTGATCTCTCGAGTCGTAACAGCGATCAATTCTCGAACTACAGGTCGAGGAACCACATTAATATTGAAGACGTCTAATGAAGAGACAAAATTTCTGTATTGAGTTTTGTAGTCGTCGGTTTTTGCAGGTTTTTCGTCTTTGCCAGCTTTCGCGTCGGTTTGTTTACCAGGTTTCATGGCCGATTTAAGCGGTTTATTATAGTTTGAGTCAAAAGTGACCCCACCCTGTGTCTTTCCAGCCATGAGGAAGGAGAGAAAGAGAAAAGGTTTTTGAATTTAAAAAAAAAGGTGAATTTTTTTGGTAAAAGAAAGTAAAGAGTCGGTCGATTTGTATTTATATGATATTGCAAAACTGGGGAGTGGGCGGCTGAACAGTGGAAAAAAATAAATCAAGGTGGCTGGTCCCAAGCGCGTGTGGATCCTATCCAGCCATGACAATGTAGTAAAAGCTGGTAGAGAAAGAGGAAATGTGATACATTTCAGGGGTAGAGTTCTGAAGCGTTAATTGAAGCTTGAATCAGGTCAATGTTAAAGTTGAAAGCTGTGGTCTTTCAGACTCGGGCACCAACAATATCAGTAAATCAAGCAAGCACGCCCTTGATTGAGCTATGATGATGTTGACTAGCCACCATCATGCAGCTTTAAGCCTTTTCAAATTGGAGCCAGGGTGTTTTCCAGCCTCTGAGCTATAAATAATCGACGAGCACGACCTACAATGAACGAACTGAAAACGCTGGATCAACGTGCTATTCTGATGAATTACCAGTCAATTCGGTACACAATAGATGTCCAAGCCCATAACTTTGATCTCCAGTTGTTCTCTACGCGAATCTTGAGAAACTCCAACCAAGGACTTCGGGACAGGCACTATGTAAATCATTCAACTACAGATCCATAAATTAGTGCCTAATAATATATTGTCCAATTGGTTTTTTTTCTTTTAGTGAGTTCCACGAGTAACGCGTTCCAAGACACTTTCATAGGCGACCTCGCTAAAGTCTGTGCCTTGAATCTCAGTCGAGACGCCAGAAAGAGCGCGGCGAAGAGCTTCCTTTGAAGCAGCGTAGACCATCTTGCTCTAGAAAAGGTGTTAGCGTCTACCTATAAAAAATCATAATTCAAACATACTCGGATGGGAGCGGTGTCGGGGGACCAAGTAATTAGGACAATCTTGGAGCGCTTACCAGAGTCCGAAGTATCGTAAGAAAAGTCATAAACAGCATAGCGGCAGTCGTTTTCAGGCAGTTCACTTAAGAACTCGTCGTATGAGGGCTCTTTGGAGGTTTTGGATACCACGATTTCAGTTTTGTTATCATTAAGCGAGAAAATGACAAACTTGTGTACGTTTTTCAGTTTCAAATCGTTGAAAGCAGCAAGGGCTTCGTCATTAACAGTGACTCCTGATCTAGACTACGATTTTTGTTAGAAGATATAAATTGGTGTTTCCAGTGGACATACCATTCTAAAGGATGACTTGTTAGCTATCAGACCAGATCACAGGGGTATACTCACTTTTTGATTAAATATTGGAAAAATGGTAGCACAAGGAAATAAATGGTAAATAAATGGAAATAAGTGGGAGTAAAATTGTGAGTGGCGGGATAAGGGTAACAAGCATCGATGGAGCCAAATCTGACAGCTATTACAAACAATTGCTAGGCAAAAAGTGAGGTCAGTCTGAAATATTAGAAGGTACATGATTGAACTTCAATGAATCAAATGTAAGAAAAAAAAAAGGTTGATTTTTGAGCTCAAACTAGCGTCTTTGAGTTTGTAACGCATTTACGAATTCAGTTTGTCAAAGGTTTGTCTGAACTTTTTCAAACACAGATATCATCAAATGAGACTCAACTCGGTTCGTACTGAGCTGTTTATAAGACATTGGATGGAGTTATTATCTGGAGCTTTGTGCTCCATCTGACTTGGAAAAGGCGTTTAATTAATTGAAGAAAAGTTGACGGTACTTTAATTTACTGAAAAGTTTGTACTTGATATTGATGAAGCAATTGCTCTGTTTGTGTTTTCAGACTATCAAGTATAACTCAATTTTATTTACGGTTAGCTTACTAGATCTAAGAGATACGAAAGAGTTCACTTTATGACAGTACTTGACACAATGCCATGTCGATATAACTTTGCATTTAGACGGCATTTCCCTGTATATTTCACAGAAAAATTGTACATAAACCCTCCGGTTAAGATTCTCCGTAGTGTCTCTATTATTTCGAGCTCATGATGTCTTCAAAGGCCGGAACATTACCGAAGCAAGCACGCCAGCTAAAAGCAGACTAGCTCTAGAAAATCCCCACGCGGTAGAAGATTCAAGATAGGTTATATGCCCACTTTTTATACTATTAAGGGTATGTCTCTACTCCAGTATATCTGCAAGCAACCCTATAATTTTTATTTAGCTAAACCCTGTTTGCTAATCGTATTTGGCAGGTGCGAAAAAGAATTATATGAGTACTTGAGTAAACGGTCAGTACTTGCAAAACACCGCACGGCTGCTTGAAATTTATGGGCAAAGAATACAGGTCCCCCTGAATGAAATACAGTATATTTAGTAGAGAGCCGTTGTAATACGGATTTCTGTATGCTTTTACTTGTTTTTGGTAAAGAAAGCGAACAAGATCAAAGCATCTCCCATCATTATATGCTTGATTCATGTATCGACAAGTAAAAAAACAAAGAAGAAGCAGCAGCAGTTATTGCTTTAGCTAAAATCTATGCTGGATATTTTCAAATTCAACCTGCAGAAGCTGCAATATTGAAAAGACTTGGATAAACATGTTTCTCTAAAAGTTCTGGGTTGGGTGTCTAAGATATCCAGGCAAAAGCCAAATCAAGCTCATGTCCCTAACTGAAATGGTATGAAGCAGAGCAGACAATTAGTCTTGGAATTTAAGCGCCTACAGAACTTTTAAGTGAACTTAAGTAGCTCTTAGATGGAACTTAAGTAGCTCTTATGTGGAACTTAAGTAGCTCTTATGTGGAACTTAAGTAGCTTTTAGATTAAAGACCTGAAGTAGAATTTACCAATGGCCCAGACTAATCAAAGTGGGGTCGTTTTGCTAAGAAATGAACGTTAAAAAACGGTTGACCAAAACACATACACGTGACATGTTTTTTTTTTTTCTGAAATATTTCGTGGTCGTGATTCAAACCTTCCAACCAACCAAAAATGAATCGACTAAACATAATCTCACGGCAGGTATTTAGACGACCATATAGCAGCAGCAGTGGAGGAGGAGCTGAAAAGCCATTATCTCCTCATGTAAGAATATCTCATGTGCTTTTTTTTATAAGACCCCAAGCCTCTAATTGAATTAATTAGATTGCTGTTTATAAACAGTTTGGATCCCCATTTTTCAAGGTTCTTGGGGTTGCACTCACGACGTTTTTGAGTCTCAAGTATACACGAATTGCGCTTGTCGATGAGGCTGCTCGAATTGATGGAATCGACATTGTAACCAAATAAGACGGATTGTAATATATAAAGAGAGAGGTTTTTGAATACTATCAAGAAACTATAGACTTGTGAATTTACTACGCAGGGTATTTGGCAAGTCATTTATGTAACCTGGCAGCTCTTGTGCTTTTCAATCCTACTCGATGCTTTTTATTTTATATTACACCTGAAAACTCATTCGTATTAATAGTTTGTCTATTGACATAAGGTCCGTATCAAACTTGGTTGATTAAAAAAAAAAAAGTAGAATATGAGTCTCATGAATAAGTTGTCCAAACTTTATGCCGGGGTTGAACCATATTCTAATATATTTTGACCTACTAAACATCTCTAATAGCATTTTCTCTCTCTATTAACAATCACATACTTTACTCCTTGCTATCCCAACCATTTCTGTGATTTCGTTCCTTCCTCGTACTCATTAATGATCCCCTCCCCCTTCCTCCTCCTCCTCCTCCTCGTACTTGTATGTATTCTGTGTGTATAAAAATAAAACAAACAACTCATTTCCCGATCCCTGCTTTTTGGTATAAACAAACACCATATTGTCGTAATTGATATTCATTTGGTATCATTAAAAGTCAGCCCACTTATCAACTCTTTTTATAAACCGGTCGCGTTCCTGATGTTCCCTGGTATTTGGGTATATCAAAAGCACAAGGGTGGTAGCCTTCTTCCTACTTTGGTTTTTTCTTTTATTTGATTGTAATAGCTCTGAATCCTCTGTGTTGATTTCAGTCTTTGTGAGCGTCTGTCAATATGGCCGGTATTTGGAGAAAGAGACATCATGGCCCGGTTCAACATCACATCGGAGAAGTAAGAGAAATGTGAAATATGTTTGAATTTTCCAACTCAACATTTTACATGTAGATATTTCCTTTTACATCCATTAGACATATATATCAATTGGACATCAATATGTAGCCCATAATTTCGACCAATCAACATTGCCAAAGCCGCATTTCCAGGTCATGATGAATACGTTTTATTTGGTGAACAAGTTCGACATTTTGATATTCAGGTTGCAATTGTAGCATCCATATCGCTGTTTTATATCGAGAATGCACCTGGTTTGTCTCCACTTGAGCAAGGTCAAAGACCTGTTTGTTAAAAAAAATGCCAGTATTTTGGAATCTATTTGGCCCACTGGGGAGAATAAGACCATTTGCAGATCGTCCTGACTGCTATTAACAGCACATGGTTGATCATTTTTGTAGTGTTTCTTGGTTTGTTGCGTAAAGTAGATGATGATTTCAAGAACCTCGCAGCTTTTTGCTAGACCCTTTGGTCCTTCGTATTACATGTTTCACCGAATTCCCGTGAGAAACAAGTAGGAGGGACTGCCGGTTCCGAGTCTGCAGTCTACGTCGACTCAGATAAAACATCATGTCTACATACTTTTGTGCCGGGCGCAACTGATGGGTACGCTATTCAAACGCCTATTTGTTCCATTCTTGTAATTCACTCTTAGTACAACTAAAGCAATCTACCTACATACGCAACAAATTTAAACTAGATGGTATCGATTATCTTTCCCATCTACCCATCGTATATATCAGCTGAATATAGTCAAATGCTTGAGATGTACACGTATGCTGTCTTTCAACGCCAATATTATGCTAAACTGTAGTACTGCGTTGATTGGCATTGGATGTGGAATCTTTTAACGTGTTCTCATCAGGTACCAACCTTTGGAGTTTGGGGGATATTTTGGGGGGATGACGATGAGGAGGAGTAT
>JAKTYJ010000221.1:0-13050 GCA_030674515.1 Geotrichum armillariae | reverse complement strand
TCCTGTTGAATTTTACTAAAATTTGCAGTTGAAACAGGTTTAAGATGAAATTTTGATATTTTGACGGTCTCAGTGCACCATAATCAGTTCAGACACTCTTTCTAAGCAGGAATAGATCTGAATCTGAGCCTTAAAACAGCGGGAAGCAAACTCTTTACAATCCACCTTAGATTTAACTCTTTTTAAATCTAGGCTCAAATCGCTTTTTACTGATGCTTGAAGCAGTTTCGCTCCACATCTATTGATATTAAACCTTCTGAGCAAATGCTGGTCATTTAACATGGCGTCCCACATAATTCTCCTCAGCCTGTGCCCCCTCTATTGCCTACACTGTAAAGTCTGGTGTAAAAGAATGCACTGGATTTTAATTATATGGGCTACTGTGTAAATGAGCACAAGTTATCATGTCTAAGACATGCTTCACATGACCAGTATTTTCTAGCCTTGCAAATGACCTACGCGGCTTTATAGCCCTTCAAATAATTCCCATGAATCGCAAAACATAACATAGTTAAAAACTTCAAGTATTTCAAACAAACTGAAAGAACTCAAAACTCGGAGTTCAACAGTTGAAAGAAGTCACGCGGAACACCGTCGTCAGTGCACAGTCAAAAAGTGTGACCCTGGCTACATGAGAAGGATTCTATTGATCAAGTTTGCCAACACTCGTTCAACTATCTACTCCAATGAATAGTTCTACAGTATGATGATCTACTATAATCCAGGATATTGCTTATAGATGATGTATCATTTCGCAGTGCAATACGAATTGCGATATGTCCGGAGAATTTTTCTCACTGAATGATAATGCAAATACCAGTAGTCACAAACTTATTCCTAGGTTTGGCAAAGCTCAGACCATTTTAAATTTTTTCCGCAGGTTATTAAATTGTCGCTATTTGTGGTTGATAAGTGTTAGATATTTGCAGAGTGGTTATCAAAGATTTAGAACTTGAAAGCGTGCACTCTAATACTCCGACACGTTTGGATAGTATCCAAATAGGGTGTCAAGTTGCAGTATTGACTTATAGTATTTGTCTCCAGTTTATAAAGTTTCGTTCAATGCTTGAGTGGCCATGGTTTAATAAATTTTCGAAAGAAACGTCTAGATATCAAGATGCTCAATTTCGGGAAATAATTCTAGGTGTTTGAATTTATACTGAATTACAAGTAAGGGTTCATTCGGATACATTCTTTACAAAAGTCCATAGTAAGATAAGTAAATTTCTGACATGTTCATGACATGTTAATCTGTTGACGAAATCTTTTCAGCTTCTTCATGAAATATATCATCTTATTAAAACAAACTTGCAACTTGGCTCTTGAATCAGTCAATTCAGCAACCAATTTTTGCATCACATCTTTCTATTCATTAAACCGGTGTATTTTCCAAAACATTTCAATTTTAGTTTCACCTCTCACATTTGGATCATGTCTCTGAACACCAAACCTTTGCGAATAAATGGATCCCATGTCTGCGTATTGTTGGCGTTGTTTTCTAGCCAAATAAATTTGTTTTTTGGGCAGCCATTGCAGCTCCTCATAAATTGCCTGTCATTCTTCAGGTCGTATGCACTCAAGAGACATTTGTTGTTCAAGCGTAAAAATCGAATCCATGGTCTTTCTGCAGTTTCTCGAAGAAAGGGAGCTACATGTACAATACGTTCTTATACATTATTGTCACACTAAACAGTCACTTCAGCTAATGTGTCAAATCTCAAAGTGCAAAAATGAGCAGTTATCAAATCAATTAGGCCACTAATATTTGCAGCACGCCCAAGATGTGCTGAATTACTCAGAATTAACATTGGAACTGAATAAATCCAAGTGTTGGACGTGAGTAGTTGAAGAGTAAAAACGAGAAGGAGTTATCGTACTGGGGCCCTTTTGTTGAAAGCAGTACAAACTCTGCCATGGCCACCGAGAAGAAGTACAAGACGCTTCTCTTAAACAAAAACCAAACTTTCTCTGTTTACGCCAAACAGTTTACCACAAGGACAGGAATTGTATTAAATCTCGAGGTGAATCTGGATCAAACTGTCGCAATAAAGATCAGAAGAGACAAAGAAGTACGACAAGAATAATTTCTAGGTTTTTATGTTTAAAATTTAGAGTATAGAGGATCTATAGCAAAAGAGCCTTTATTAATTACCTCGGGGTCATCAACATTTGCGAAACTCAAATTCAATTGTTATAGAAGATTGGTTTCACTCGCTAGGCCTAGTAAGATAAAAGTTAACTTTGACAAGAAAGCTTTTCCAAACCAAAATCGTCTGTGAGATAATTCAACTGTACTTCTTGAGCAAACCACGTAGAGCAACAATATCAATCAGAAATCCATGTTTTGAACATTTTTTCAACTTTCTAAGTTTTTCTTCCTCATCTTGGTCAGTCGTGTTGGAATTGTCGCTCAAATAGTAGTAGTTCTTATCAGCGTCACTGTCGCTATCCTCATCGTCTATATCGTCACTACTATCATCATTATAGTCGCTATCATCATAAACCCTCCGTTCTCTCTCACCTTGGTTGATACCATATTGAATATAGTTGTTCAACCTTGTGGAAAAACAAAATTGGTCCACAGTAAAACAAGTTTCATTAAACCCAGCAAAAAAATTCAACCTTGTATATACTCGAACACGGTCGGAACGTTTTTCAAATCCAGTCGAGACAATATACTCTAGATATTGACAGTTCTTGGACAAAACAATCTCTCGCAATATGGAATAATTAATACTATTCTCAACATGACAGGAAATCCAAAGAGTTTTTAAATTGGGCGGTTTTTGAGCCAGAATTCTGCTCACCAAATACCACTTTGACTTCTCAACTGTGTCGTCATAAGAAGATGCCTTGGCAGTAATGCTCGGGATTATATGAGAGAATATTTGCAGCGACTTTAAACTTTTGAGTAAGGGAAGTAAGTTGTCGATCCTGTCTTCTAGGTGATCAATGGCAAATGTTTCAAGCGAGTTTCTGCCCATTAAATCCATAATTTTTACCATACCATTTTTCATTTCTAAGGTGCGTGTAGGCTCAAATTCGTATAATGCTCTTTTGATGTAAACGTCTTTTAAATTAAGAAAAGGCAAAGTCAATGATTCCTTGGGCCCCTCATTCGTTCTCACTTCGATTTGCAACTCTTGCTCCTCTTCCTCTTCAACTTCCTCTTCATCTTGCTCCTCCTCATTTCCATCTTGCTCCTCTTCTACTTCAGCTTCATCTTCTATGTCACCAAGTAGCGTAATTGTCAACTTTGAAACGTTATCAAATATCTCCCTAGGAACGTGTGTTGAAATTTCAGGAACAAGAAATCCTTGATTGCAAGAAAACTCCACAATGCTCTTTGGAAACCATTTGTAATCTGTTGACGGCCATCCAGATACATTTCCAAGATCCAAAACCTTTAAATGAGAACATAGAATGTCATTTGTTATCATGGATGTAAGTGCCGGATTCTTGCATATCATCAAATTATCGCTTTTTGGAAAACTCCACTCGTAATCTAGAGAACTTTGGAGATGAAGTACTTGCAACGATTTCATCTCTTGAAGATTGGAAAGTATTCCTGTGTCCAGATTACTATGAACAAATCTCCAAGTATCAACAAATGGTATAATTCCAACCGAATTAAGAGTAGCCATTGATATATTGTAGGTGGTGAGATGTAATTTCGGGAGTTTGGCAAATGATTTTAAAGATTGAGATAGCTTTTTGTATGTTAATTTTAACCAAGTGTTCTTGCCAGATGGAGGGTATTTTGAATTGACTGTCCGAGGAGCATCAAACATAGTTAAGCGAAGCTCCTCCAGTAGAGGAAATATCTCAGGTTTCACTTGATTCAAAAAAAAGGAATATAAAAACAAGTCATAGTTTAGATTGTTTTCTGACCATGTGTAGTTTCGTTGTAATGGGCCAGGATCCAGATATAATGATTTAACATGGCATGTTGGAAATAGTTGTTGAGAGTGAAGGCTTTGCAATATTCTTCCTTCTTCAATAATGTGCATTTGACGAAATTCTCCTAGCGACCTTTTCAAAAGCGAAACCATTGGGACTCTAACCCGCGTGTAATGATTAATTCTTTTGTTCTCGCAAAGACTTCTTGGATTTGACTGGAGCGGTAAGTCGTCATCACGAGTGCAGGCCACTTTGACATTGCGCCATACAATGAACTTTCCAATTATCTGATAGAATATTCTGCTTGTTGACATTAAGCTCAAAAGACAATTTGACCAACAGTCATCAGTTCTAAAGTTGAACGCTGATTTCTTGTTGAAGAACTTGCCCCATACCATTAGCAGATCGCATATTTCCGTAAGCACCTCCACAGGAAGGTTTTCTAAAGCAGAAAGCTCAGTTGCCATTGTAAGCAAAAGGTATAGAAAAAATTAGAAGAGAAAAAAAAACAGTGAAGAGTTTGTTGTAGGAAATTTCAGCCGTGTGTATCACAAAGCATGTAAGCTTAATAACAAGATACGAAAGAATTAAAAATGCAATCGGTAACTATTTACAGTTCACCAGTTTTAGGCCAATTTTTTTTGTGATATTAATGGCCTTCTGATTTTACACTAGTATAATAATGCTTCAATATGTTAGTCTTGGTTTGTTGGCTTGAAAATTTGCTCAAATATTGTCTACCTCAGGCTACCTGATTGATTGATCTCCATCCGAATCTTTTCAGTTTGCTCTCCTTAATACTTTTCAAGCAACTTCAGTTTGAAATATAGAATTCTTTTTCAATTTACTTGGTTCACTTTTATTTAGAGCAGATATTCTATACAAGCTTTAAGCTAGACAATTTCAAGATACTATAGAGTATTCAACGCTCATATTTATTTTTAATTTAAATTTTAAGCAGAATATCATTGAATAGCTTGCAGCAGATTCCTGGTTCTCTTATGAAGCTCTAAGATGATATCTACTACCATCACTTCTTATTTCTTAACATTTAGAAACCCATTCACACTAGTTGATCAAATCAATATCATTTTCTAAGATAATTCAACGGCTCATCAGCATTACTCAAAGTAAAAGCATTTAAGCAAATGACATGAATGAAAAGTTTAGAAATAGATAAAGCAAGCCTTTCACATTGATAGCTTCAGTGAGAACGAAAAAGGCTCATATCATGGTATGAGAATGTCTTTCTACAGTCAATCACAAACAAAATCTAACATAACTGTTTTCTAGAGCTAAACCATCATAATTTGAGGTTTGAATGTCAATTATATTGTTGGTTCGATGAGGGCGCAAGAGTAAGCCTACCAAAAAAATCAGGGACCAAAATTTAAACTCCCAAAAAATTTGAAATTTCAGATTTTTCTCCCACCTTCAACAAAATGGATCTTTCGGACGACAATGTTCAATGGGATCAGCCCATCCAGCCCATTGACGACGAAGATGATTACCAAGATGCGCCTATTATCAAGGATGAGAATATGGACAATGCCCCCTTGTCACCGTCTGTGGTGCATGACGCTCAATCTAATAACGAATACATGCCTACTCCAGACGTCCCCGAACTAAGGATAAAAGACGAACCCAGTGAAAAATACTATAACTCGATGTTTACGCCAAGTTTGACTGCCTTTGATTCCGACAAATATCCGAATTTACCGTATGCCGACCGACGAGCTGTCCCAGGTGAATATACATACCATACCCTCGGCAATAACCCCAGGTTGACAGGCCGGTTTATTTTAAACCCACTGGAAACTACATTCCGCCATGACTTGGTCTTGCATTTATACTCTGTTCATTTGCTGCACCGTGAAACGCCACGTTTCCCATACATGTCGTGGGCAGGATGGCCTTTGAAACCAGAGTACCGGGACGTGCTGGAGCTCAATGAAAAGGACCAAAAAACAGTGCGACAGATGAAAACGAGGAAACGAATGGCTAACGAAATGCTACGCAGTAGTGATTTAGACTCAGCAGCAATGTTGAACGGGAATACACAGTTTGGAAGTGTCGAGGGTCCTCGGCCACATAAGTTTGTTAAAACTGAAATGCAAGACCTGGCAGAGGAATTGAGTGATGAGGGTAGACTGGATGGGAGGTATATAAAGGAGCTGCCGACTTTTGATAGCACGAGCGGCGCGGTGCCGGCCCAAGGAAAAGCGGATCATGGCATGTTGCCTTTACACCAGTTTTATGGATCAAAAGTGTTGGGTAATGTCCAAGGACACGGTGGAGCTACAAAATATACGAGCGTGACAGAACCACGGGAAATGCCATTTGACCGGTTGGCGCGTGGAATTCAGCCATTTGATATGGGACGATACCGAGTCAGACGAGGACTAGACTCTAAAGCCGATGAAAAGCGAAATGAAGTGGCACTTGAGCATGCACGGAAATTGGTACTGTTTGAACTCAATGCAGTTTTCGAACGGATTGTTCATCAGCGAATATTTGATGAAAATAAACTACGACAAGCGCAGGGCAAGAAACCAGTGACTCCTATTATTGACCCACCAATTGAAATGCCACAGCAAGCGCGGGATAATTTGTTGCAGACAGTGGACCGCTTATTGACTAACTTGGGTCGCAAAATGCATCGGTCAGGAAAACATCGAGGTGGAGAAATGCTAAGAGGATTGGACTGGATTCAAATGATTCAAGAAGATGCAAATGTGGGTCGAACTTTTGAACGATGTAAATCATTGTTTATGGATGATGTTGAAGATCCGCGTGAAGTAGACTCCGAGGAAGAAGAATATGGCGGCCTTCAACCAGTACGAATGATTAGACAACCGTTAAATGCCCATACACTATCGCGGATTAACCTCATGTCGACTCAGACTCCGTTACCTTTCACTACTCCAGCTACACGGGTCCATGTGCCACGGTTACATTCGCTGGCCCAATATTCGCGTTATGCCAGGCGACCTGAAACAGTACCTGAAATCATGGAAAACCCCCAAGATATTCTTGTGCCTCAGTCCATGCATAGTGGCGGCGGTTGGGTTCGCCGAAAAGAACAAGATTTCCTGGGCAAGACAAGCGGTAACGTCGAGCTACGACCCAACAAACAATCTTCAATGCCATATGACTGGGTTATTGCGAATTTTGGATTGGACAGTGATTTATTCCCTGCTCGTGATGTACATTCTACGATTTATGGACTTGAGCATCAAGCAGCGAAGAAACAACAAGATTTGATCAATGGAATTCGACGACGACAAAGTAGACGATCATTTTTGAAGCTCATGACGTCTGGAGGTAATTCTTCGGCATACCAAGGGTTGAGCCGAAAACAGTATTATAAAATGTGGAAAAAACGGTCGAAACGTCGTTCCATTCGATGGCGTCGTTTAATCGATGCTAATATGAATGCAGTTGCTGAGAAAACCGAAGAAGAGGTCAAGAAACGTGAAATCGCATTTATTCGAGATGGCCAGATTCATTTCAACAAAAACGATAATGCTGATGTTAGTGATATCGAGGAACCTGGTATTGATGAGAAACCTATATTTAGTGAGTCGTCATCCGAAGAAGACGAATCTGAAGACGAGACGATCCAAGAATTAAATAAAAGGAGAGAAGAGATTGCACGAAAACAAGACAAGTCAGGACTCAAGGTAGCGGCGAGTCCTTTCTACAAAAACATGACGCTACAAACTAGACGTGCAAAGATTGCTCCGATCATGAAGAAACGAGGTCACAAGCCTGCGTGGTTAAAATATTTTATTCCCAAGTAGTTTTTATTATTACATGTATTAATTTTTCTTTGAATTCATAAGCCTTGATTCCGCATCGTCTTCCATGACAGTTCCAAAAATGACATCCCAGAATTTGGAGGTTACACCGTATGCCAAATCATAATTCTTGTAATGATGGTCCAAATGAGTCTTTTTGATTTCCTTCATGAACTTGGGCAAGTTAACATGATGCAAAAAGTAGTGACAACAGTCGTACATAACATAACCCAAAAAGGCACCTGCGAAAACAGCCATGGCATGGTAGTAATTGTAGAAGAAAATCAGGTGTGCTAGGTTGTAGAATGGAATAGTCAAGGCTACCAAGAGAGTAGGAGGCATAACTAATCGTAAGCGATCCATGGGCAGGTAATGATGAACGCCGTGCAGAAGGAAATGGACGGTAAATGCAATCGGATGGTCCGGAAGATAGTATTCAATGTGAAACAGAAATCTGTGCATGCAGTACTCCAGCAGGGTCCAAATAAAAAGACCAAGCCCAAACAGCAAGAAAACAGTAATAGGATGAGATCCAGCAAGGGCCAAAGAGACGGCGTAAATATCAGCCGGGATCCAGAGTAAAGGAATGACAAACCAAGGGGTCTTTGAAATAGGTTCAAGAAAGTTTCCAAATAACGGCGCAGAGCCCTTACCATAATGCCGCGGCTTATGGACTTGTGTGAGATAAAACTCTTTATCATACTTGGCGAAAAGTACTTGCAGGAGCAGAGGCTTGTTTAAATCAATAAACTTGTTGCTTTCATAATCCTTTCCGAAATCCGTAGTCACGTATAGTTCATCAGCTGCGTTTTTGTCGTTGGAAAGTTTAAAGGACTCGCGGTTTTCATCGGTCAAGAGTTTTTTGGCCTCTTCGTCGGTTGCCAGGATAGCCACCAGGTACATGTCATCAAGCATTTCGTATGCCACATCTGAGTGCATGTGTGACAGTGGGTCTTTGAGAATAACAGTAATGTCTTTTCCATTATAAGCGGTGATAAGGTCGCCTCCACCTGGATGTTCCTCCAAAAACGAAGTCACGTCGTAAACTTTGCGGTGGTCCAAAGTAACCAAGCATGAGCTGCCTGAACTCTGATCCGCAAGCTCTTCTTTAGTAATGATGGGAATATTTTTTGCCGGCATTTTGCTTGGTGGAAAGAGAGTGGGAGAGAAGTTGGAAGAGAAAAGGAGGCAATTTTTTTTTTCATTTTTTTCGCTTAAGAAAGGTGTCCACAACGTGAATTTTTCAGTTGCCTAAAATAACGGTGCAATCGAAGAAACCAAAGTTGGAGTTCTCACCAAAACAGAATATCGCCAGATGAACTAGAAACCCAGTGTATAGAATTTCCCTCAATGTCCGGACTCACGGCAATTGCAAACCCCTTTAACCCACCTTTAGCGTCTAGCTTTCTTATAGGCATTTCGTCCATTAAATCCCACACATGAATACACCCATCCTTTTCACTCGGCGCCAGCACCAATGTATTGTTTCTAGCCAACGCTGGGCGTAACCTGTATTCTTCATTAGTATGTCCGTTAAACACTTGTAGTGGCTGGCCTCCTTCAGATTGTAAGTCGACGAGAGTGATTTTAGAACTGAGTTCCGAGACCAACGCAGCTTCGCCATCCAGTAAAATTGAAATTGATGTAAGTGGGCTGGTACTGATTGGATCAGTTATTAGTTTACCCATTCGTAAATCGTATGTTCGAAGGCTTCAATCGACCGACACTGTGTAGATGTTGAAATTATACATTTCAACATCTGAAACGCTATCTTTGGCGTCAGTCAATGTTTGAATTGGTTTGGACGAATTGCTTTGTAAATCCCAGAGCTTAACAGTACCGTCAAAAGAAGCTGAAGCCAGTACTGACGTTGAACAAAAAGCTACACTGTTGACTTGGGCAAGATGGCCTGAAAATCTTGAAACTGCTTTTGAAGTCCGAACATCCCATATAAAAACAGTTCTATCACCACCACATGACGCAAATCTGGAGCTATCTGGTGTAATAGCAAGGTCTAATACCTCATGCGCATGCTGTTCATTAGCTTTGGCCAATTACCAAGGGAAGAGCTCACCATTTTATACTCTTGAATCAGGTTGTGTGAGCCCGAATTCCACAGCCGTATGACTCTATCTTGGCCGCCTGAAAGAACATAGGAGCCTGTACTATTATAGCATAATGTTGATATATGACCACGGTGTGCTTTAATACTCTCTGGTTTGTCTGGTAAGTCCATTGGTTGGCTTGCAAAAATGAAATTTACGACAAGCTAAATTTTTGCTTAACCTATGAATAAAAATCTGGAAAAATGAAATGGTGTAAATTCCGGAAATTAGTAATCATTGGCTTATTTGGCAACCAAACCGCCAACGAGATCACTGCTCACACCATAAAGCGCACAGGCCACTAAGCGCTTGCGGTGTGCGAGTGTTTTTAGAAAATTAAGGTAGTTGTAAGCGTTCTTAGAGCATCAGGCGCTTTTAGATCTAACTTGGTGTACACTGCAGACTCACACTGACGAGGATCACACAATAGCACTTCAATGAGACTTATATAAATTTGAATTTAGCGTCATTTTAAAAGTATTTGAGAATGAGTATTGCCGGTTTTGTAACGGTATAATCTAAACGAGAACTTTTATTCATATATATTTCTATTACATGTAGCATAGCTAGCAACATGGACTGACCATGTTACGTCCACACAACACAGGCAACACAAGTTGACTCCCATGTAGCTCGTAGGCCATAGCCCAATTTTCCTTTGGGCTCGTTAAACGGAATTCTTACCTCTGACCTCATATGGCAACAACATTGAAATAATACTCAATGCTCCCAGAACCGCGGCCATAACATAGACAGGGACCGATGTAGCAGTATCTGAATAATAAGCCACAACCGGTGAAATAGCACCCATTCCACGGTTACAAGAAACCGAAATACCGTTTCCACTTGCTCGATGAGCCGATGGCAAAACCTCAGGTGTATATGCAAATAGTGTACCTAGGTAAATGTTGATACATATACTAATGGCACAAGAGAACCCAAGGTTTTGGGCAGGTGTTCGAACGGTTGTATAGGCAAACATGAAGGTCATGCTTAAAGCTGCACCGATACACATTGTACCACGTCGACCAATGTAGGGAAGTTCGACCATGAAACCAGCAATCATGGGACCTGCGATTGAAACTGCATTGACAATTAGATTATTTCTGTAGGTGGTGTTGAGAGAGTCGTCACCAAAATCAGCGCC
The DNA here is from genome assembly GCA_030674515.1 of Geotrichum armillariae. NCBI lineage: Eukaryota > Fungi > Ascomycota > Dipodascomycetes > Dipodascales > Dipodascaceae > Geotrichum > Geotrichum armillariae. The sequence goes on along the minus strand of JAKTYJ010000221.1, from coordinate 2,098 downwards.
TCTTGATTCAAGGTACATTGGTAGAAAAGCAGTAAAGAGTGGGTAGGCTAGACCAATGAGTGTCCAAGAGAGAAAGTTGAGGGCTGTTGAGTAACCGAGGGTTTTTGTTGCAAAAAGACCTTTTAGATGAAATCCTACACTTCGCAAAGCGTCTAGAATGTTTAGTTTCTGGGCTAATGTTTTTTCAGAGTTGTCTCTTGAAATCTTTCCACACGCTTGAAGCATTTCCAAGGTGAGAGGATTTGAGCGGTTGGAGGATTCTGCAATGAGGTTTAATGATTTAATGACATTCTCGTCATTTCCATTTGCGATATCATATTTAGGAGATTCAATCATGCGAATTAGAAACAATCTAGAAAGCGCGCAGAGCAGAACAAACCCTCCACAGGCGATATAAACGTATCTCCAACCCATGTTACTTGAGCGAGGACAATCTTCAGCAGACTCACAAGAGAAATTTGTAATCAGTGGCCATGCAATTAAACAAGTAATGGTTTGACCAATTCCCCACCAAAGCGCCAAAAATGTCAAGAGCCATTTCTTCTTTTGTGGTAAGAACTCTAAAAACGTAACAGAATCCAATACCAAATTACCACCACAGGCGAAATAAGAACAAGCAGAAATTGAACACACTGCTACAAACGAAAGCCCACCTGCGACTGCAATTGCGAAAATTGCACATAGAAACAATGTCAAGTTGAATGCAATTTTTCTACCTATAATATCAGCCGTGAACCCCCAAAACAAAGCTCCAAGAAACAAACCAACATAATCAGCCGAGACTAGCGCACTGAATCCATGATTAAATTCTTTATTGATTTGTGTTTGGGTCACTCCATGTAACAAGAATAAAAGTGAATCTACTGCGTAGCCCATACCGTTCAGGCAGAACAGTTTATAATGGTATTTGGTGAATCCGATTTCGTTCAAAGCTTCGTTTACAAGGTGCACTTTTTTGGCCAGCACTGCGTCGCCTACATTGTAGATGTCTTCGTTTTTGAGGGTTCCTGAAGACGAGTCAAGAAGGGAGGGGGTTGGCAGTCCGAGTTCTTTTTCGTAGGTTTCATTCATTGTGCAAAGAGCGAGCAGCGAGCGTAGCGATACAAATATAAAGCAAATATGAGAGAAACAAGGAAAAGGCTCGGTTTATATAGTTTAGGTTTCGCCCAGCAATGGCTGAAAATTTTCTTCTGGAGTATCTTTGTATTGCGTGTACCTGGGATTCGCCTGAAAGAAAAGGAATGAACCTAATCAAGTCTTGTTTTACATTATATTGAGTACGAGGAATTACTTTTTGCCATCCTCTAGTAGTTGATTTTGATTTCCGGGAAAGAATGTTGTTTTATAGGAATTTGACGTTGGCCCGAGATGTTGGTGAGGTGGATGGGTGAGCCAAAGCAGGGACGTGGAAGTCAGGGACAGGCCCAGGGACGCGCCATTGAACATTTTATAAACATGTTGAATTACTTGAGGTAAGAATGAAAAGGAGAATCACTCGGCGTCTTCACCATTTCAGTTTATATTTATTTCAAGCTTATCCATATTAACTGAAATGGTGAAGTCATTTGTGTCACAAAAACGTCCATAGATGGGCAGCCAACAACGTCATTCCAAAAGTTTCAGCGGTTTCAACGCAACATTACGTCGTTTTCCGGTTATGGAAACCGGGTATCGGAATTGCCCAGACATTTTTGGTGAATATTCCAAATGCAAGTATTTTTCAGCATGCCCCATGATGCTCCTACAGAATCATCTTGGCGAAGAGAAATGGAAAGTTGCTGAGGAATAGCATTACCTATGACTTGAATCAAATTCAATAAGCCTAATTAAATGCCATCTAAAAGTACGGCGAGAAGAAGAAGAAGTATGAGTTTGTAGTTGCCAAAGGCTAAAGGCTACCATTATGGCTAATAGTAACTCAGAAGTTGTGTCTGAATCAACCGCCAAACCAAATCACGAACCGTACCGAGCGATCCATGGACAATGCCATTCTCTGTTTAACTCTCGCGCAAAGGTAACGTTGAGCATATAGTTAATCCGGTGGAGTTAGGGGTTTTATATGCACGGGTATTTTTGGATTTAAGAAGAATTTAGGTTG
>JAKTYJ010000220.1:0-13080 GCA_030674515.1 Geotrichum armillariae | reverse complement strand
GACAAACACCATCATAATACGCTCTTCACGAGCACGGCGGACGAGACGTCGCAAAACATCATGGTTTTCACAAACACCATCTGAAATAATAATTTGTAAACGCCATAATTCGGCAGCGTTGTGAGAAGCCGCACTGTTGATACCAGCCTCTTCAAAAAATTTGATTGACTTTTCAACAAGGGCCTTGACGTCAGTGCGCTCTTGATCAAATCCAAACCATTGTAAAGCATGAGCACCTGACTCCGAAGAAAATGGCTTTTCAAATGGATGAACCAGTTGGGTAGATTCACCAAATCGTGCAATTGCAAGCTGACCAGCTTCTAACTGGGTCATGGCTTTGGAGATCAGTGCAATAGATTGGAACGCCAGTTTCACAGATTGTGATTCTGACATGGACTTGGAATCATCCACTGCAATCATAACTTGATATTGACGCTTGCTAGGCTTGGTTCGTCGCATCCAAATCTTGTCCTTCTTGAACTGAGATGCAATATAAGGAATGATGCGCTTCATGTTTAGTCGCTTACCAGTCTTAAAGTCACCTCGTAGTTTAGTAGCTTGTGTAGGTTCCAAAATTAATCGCAATTGTTCACAAAGTGCCATGGCGGGTTCTTGAGTAAGTGTCTCATTGTTGCGCCAAAGATCCCGAGCTTCGTCCAAAGTACGAGCAGGATCGAATCCAGCCTCTGCGACTTCAAAGTCAGTCTCAATTTCAACCTCGGAATCTTCTTCATCAATATCCATAGCTTCTCCAGCAAGACTGTTACCATTAAACTCCTCTTCCCTCTTGCGTTCACCAACAACAGATCCAGCAGTTTGAGGCAGATCGCTGCTTTCTTGACCAGCTGGCTGCATGTTTTCATCAGTCTCCATCAAGTCAGCCTCGTCTACTTCTCGCACTTCAGGTTCCTCGGCTTGTTGCATCTCTTCATCATCTTCAATAGCCTTGGAGTCATCAATCTTTTGAACCTGGTCCTGCGATGCTGCACCAAGAGCTTGCGTATCCTGAGCCGAAGAATTGGCTCCGTCAACATGCTCAAACTCATCAGGTCGTTCGTTAGCACCCTGGTCGGCAGACTCATCCTTTTCAGACGCTTCTTGAATCTCCTGCTTGCGCTTGTGGAATTCCTTAAGAGCGTCTCCAAGTTGTTTCAACGAGTTCTCAACATCCTTGCGAGCTTGGTCTTGGCTCTCGTCCTCATTCTTCTCCTGATCATCCTCTGGCTTGGACGAACTTTGGCCTCCTGAGTTCTCAAGGTTTTCCTGTTCCTTCTCAGAAGCTTGTTCGCTGCCCTCACCTTGATTGGTGGATTGCTCTTGCGTAACTGCCGACTCATCATTCTCAGCATTCTCGTCCTCATCAGCCTGGTCAGGTCCATGTAATCCTTCAGTATCAAACTTCATGGAGTTATCACTTTCCTTGGAAGTTTCAGCATCTTCTCCTTCCTCAGGCTTGGCTTGCGCAGGTTCCTCTTCTTCAGTCTTCTCATCATTCTCACCCTCATTTTCCTCGCCTTCTTCAGCAGGGTTTTCATCTGTCTCCATAGACTCGGCCTCAACCTCTTGGTCTTCTTCCTCTTCATCTCCTTCTTTCTCTGCTTCACTGTCAGCATCCATACCATCTTGTTTGTTGACCTCATCCTTGCCTTGGGTATCTTCGGCACCATCAAATTCCTCGTCAGCATCAGGCATGTCAATATCGTCATCTTCCTTGCCATCAGCTTTTTCGTCATCATCATCCTCGCCGTCAAGATTCATATCCTCAGGAAGCTCCAAAGTATCAGTCTCTGGAACTTGTGGCTCCAAATCCTCCTTGTCTTGTTGATGAACATTGTCTTCCTGTTCAGCAACATCCTCCTCGTCTTCGGCATTTTCATCTTCTTCATTCTCGTTGTTGCCTTCTTCAGACTGTTTGGGCTCTTGACCATTTTCAGCTTCATTTTCTTCATCCTTAGCTTCCATATCGTCGTCGTTACCACCCTCGGGAATATTGTCAGACTTCTTCTCCTTGTCGTTCTCTTCTCCCTTCTCATCCCACATCTTTTCATCAACAGCATTAGGGTCAAGATCATCAACGTCTCCAACTTCTTCATCAAGTTCGTTTTCATCCTCATCATCGTTTTCTTCATCATCACTCTTTTCTTGATCAGACGCATCTTCTAAATTTCCGGCTCCCATATCACCTTCAATATCAACAGCATTATCGTCTTCGTCATCCTTCTTTTCCTCATTATTTTGATCCTCATTGTCCTTTTGTGCGTGCTCAGACATGTCTTCATCATCCTCCACATCATTGGAGTTGTTTTGAGCTCCGGAACCGTCACCAAGTCCAGTACCATCTTTAGTAGCACCAGAGTCCTCATCATTCGATTGTTCTTCTTGGGGGCTACAAAAACCATTTTGTGCAAGCTTCTGCAAAGTATTCATCAAAATAAAGGCTCCCTTGTTAGTTGAAGCAAAATTTTGAATCATGCGAGTTTCAACAATGCTGCAAAGCTCAGAGTACTCATGGATAAATGGAATGGCAGTACCAATCAATCCAAGAGCTTGCTTAAATGCACCTTCGTCTTGTTGAGCTGCAATGGAGTTAGCAATACGCAAAGCATGCTGAATCTTTTGGAAAAATTGGGGCTGGCGAAGAACACGGCAGTAGTTGGTGAGACGGGTTTGTGACAGCAAAAACCAATTGTCATTTTCTTGTGAAATGTCTTCAGTCAGGATCTCACGACCCTTTTGAACCAAAACCAAAACTGAATCACAAATGTTGCGAAGGGCCTTATCAAGATCAGTAACTGAAAATTCACTAGAGGTGTATCTAGGATTTTCCAAAGACTTGGAAACATGATCATTGACCCAAGTAGTAACTAAATCACCAATGAAAGCCAAATTGGGGTACTTGACCTTCCACTTCAATAGTCCCGTAGCCAAGTCCTTCAACTCCTTTCGGACGGAAACCAAAAGTTCGTTGAGGGATTGAGTCATGACCTCATTAGAAGTCAGCTCTTTGTATTTGGCAAATCGCACAGAGAGATCCCTAAATCGGGATTCAGTCTCAGTAAAGATGACTGTCTCTTGTGTGTACTTGAGTTTTCCAAGAGAACAAGCTTGGTAACAACTTTCAGTAGCAAACTTCATGAGCTTGGGGATCCAAGAAATGGACGCTTGCGCTTGCGAGACCAGATCAGAATAAGAATCTACATGCTGAATTCGGTCACTAACATCAAATAGACTGGTGAGCGAATTGGCAGTGGCAATTAACGTAGATATCTTTGCATTCTCAGTCATCAAAGTGTCCAAAAGCTTTCTATGCGAAATAATAGAAGCAAATAAGTTTTCAGACATGGCCATACCTCTAACAAGGTCAGCAACAGGGGCATCTGTCTCGCACTCGGCGATTGAAATTCTCAATCTTGGAATCAAATCCAGAATGCGGTAAAAGTACTGATCACCCTGACCAACGCTCTTACCAGAGAGAGATGGCACAGCAGCCATAATGCCAGAAACAAGAAGTTGCTGAGCCTTGATATCAGCACGGACGTTGGTCTTTAATCCACCGCGCTTAAGCTCCTTCAATGTATCAGTGAGAAGTTTGCTCTTCTCATTCTTAAGAGCGGAAACAGAGCTCTTGTTCTCTTCGGTGAGAATTGATGGAGTTTCCTTACGGAGGCGGTCCATTTCTTCCACAACAGACTTGGCAAACTTCTCAATAGAAGGCAGAGTTTCTTCATGAATAGAAATCAAATGGCTGTGTAAAAGTTTAGCAGTTCCATCGACATTGGTCAAACGAGCAGGTCTCTGCTTCCACAACTCAAGGCTTTGGCAAGCAGCAACATATTGAGAAACAGTCTTGTAGCTAGGAGTAGAAGGCAGCGAGGCAATGAAACCAACAGAACCATCAGAAAGCGATTCCATGCCAGACTGAACAATAGTTTCAACAGACTGGCAGATCAAATTTCTGTATTTTCGAAGAACCTTGTATAACTTGGTATGCGATTTCTTAGCACTCTCTCTAAGGGCATTAACATTGGTATCCTTCCAACTGGCCAAAAGAATAACTTCATTGATATCCTTCTGCAAACCCTTTCTACCAGTAGCAATGTAATTGGAAATTTGAGTAGCGTACTGAGAGTAATAGTTAGCAACGTTGGCAATGCACTCTGAAACAGTAGCCATGGAAGGAATAGCAGAAGCCAAGGATAAAGCGTGTTTGGAGAACGCACGTAAAAGTCGCAATCTAGTACCAAACTGGCCATAGTTGGATTGACTGATGAAAAGTGTCAAGGTCTGCACCAAAGTTGGGTATGTGGTGTCGTCAGTAGTTGCAGTAGCCATTGAAGGGGCTTCGATCAAGTTCTCAAAAAGATAGAACCACCACTTTCCTAGTTCCTTGTTAATGGCTTTCTCTTCAACTTCAAAGAGCTTGGGCCAAGTGGAAAGCTCTAATCGTCTCCAAGAGACAATAAGGTCAGTCATCTCAGTGAAAATGGGTTTCACTGTGTAATCTCTGCTAGAAAATTTCTCCCACTCATCAAGGTAAGTGTAAAGCTGCTCAACCCTTTGAAGGTAACGGGCAACAGGCGTAGACATGGGGTATGAAAGAATATCTTCACAAGCAGTATCAATACTCTGCAGTGTAGCATGTTCAGGCCACATTTCCAAATATTTGGCAATCTGGGTTCGTAGACGGACGATAAGCTTAGACACCTTCACAGTTTCATCTGGCTTGGGCTGGTGGTAGAAATCAAAGACTTCATCACTTCCGAGCTTCTGGCCTGTAAGAGTGACAGACATGGAAAGAACCAAAGAAGGTAAAATGGAAGACACGTCCTGAGTAATAAATTGACTGGGATCAGAGCTTGTCAAATCTTGTAGAGAGTCGCTTCCAATGGTTGTGAGCTCAGCTAGCGAAATAGTACCATCACCAAAGCTTCTCAGATACAAGTCCATCAAAGGAGAAAAGTCCTCCTCGGCATCGACACCATTGTCATCAACTTCAACAACCTCATCGTAATCAGGGAACATTCGCATAAAGTCTTTATCAGCATCCTCTTCGGTCGTATCCTTGAAAATAGTGGTCTTGCTAGCAGCTTCATTCTCTGCTCTAATTCGGTTGAGAGACCATTTGTAGTAGAATGTTTGATAAGCAAAACTAACAATCTCCTCCAACTCAGGTGAGTCATGTTCCTCAGTCTTCTTAATTATGTCAACAGCACTAAGAAGAGTAAGCAAGACCTTCTCAGAAGCTCTGGTGGAAAGAGACTTGATAGTAGACTTATACTCAACAAATGACTGATACAGCTTTTGAGTTTGAGAAAGAGTAACAGGGTTTGTGAGGAAATAGGGAGATACACCATGTTCAAGTGTAGGAAGAGTAAGCAAATCAAGACCCATCTTGAGACCATAAATTAGACCATGTAAGATAGAAGTGATGTCGAAATAGAATCCGTGGTTACTCTCACTTCTACCAATGAACTGTGCAGTGTTTCGCTGGATTACCTTAATCTGGTCGAGCTGAGCACTGGAAAGATGTTTATTCTCAATAAACGGAGTAATGATGTTCAAACCAATCGAAGACTCGATCAATGTCATCCATTCATCGTGAATGCTACCAATTTGAGAAACGGGAGGACGATATACAGAAGGCACAGCAATACTCTGCAGCTTGGGCAGTCGCTCTTCCCAGATCTTATCCAGTTCAACATTGGGGCATCCAATAAAAATGCTCTTAATGTGATCCCAAGACTGTTTCATATCACTGTACTGCTGGGCAAGCAGACGTGCACGATCATATTCAACATGCTGTCTAATGGCAGGGTCGAAAGGTAAACTGGGAACATAAAGGAGCATGAGACCAAGAGAAACCAATAACCATGCTTTTCCCATGATCTTAAAGTCAGAAGAGGCACTCTTGACAAAATGCAAAGCAGTAGAAAAATAGTTTTCATAAACTTGACCAAGGAACGTGTTACCTGTATCGACAACGCGTCCACCAAGTCTGTTGATAATGTCTTGTGTAATATCAGTAGCTTGTGAAGGGATATCTTCGATTGAAACCTCATGCAAACTAAGAACCTGCAAAACTCTATCAAAAAGCAAGTTGTTCAAAATATTCAACTTGTCAAAAGTGAAATGCGGAGAATTTTGAAGAGTTCGCTCACATAGAACTTGTAAGTCATTCATGGCCTGGTTGTGATCTTGAGATGCAACTTCCTTCATTTCAGAGCTAGAAATAGTTAGCAAACGTTCACATAACTACAGAGAGAAAAACGTACTTGTAGCGGATAAACTTCAGTGCAAGCTTATTATTGACTAAATTGTCAACATAAGAAAAGTATTCATTTCCTTTCAACGCCCATAGCGAGTCCAGTACAGGATGGTATGGGGTAACTAGATCTTGTTAGTTTGTGCCTTCAAATAGTTGCGAAAGTATACATACAGAGATTGCTGCGGAAGTACTTTGTCAAATGCATGGTAGAACCTTGTGAGTAGTAAGTCAGCGCAGAGAGCTCACTCTTGATATATTGTGTTTGAGCGACAGATAACGAAGAAGAAAGCTCCAAGATCTGGGAAAGCATCTTAAAACCATCTTTGAAGTAATGCTTGCGCTCAGTTGAAAACTCCAAACTAGCTTTTTGAAGTTGATCGATTCCAGCTTCAAGAGTCTATAAAGTTAGAAATGTCAAAAATACAATTGAGGAACTTACCGAAATAGCATGATCAAGTTCAGTATTGGCAGTAGTGTAAGAAGTGGCATCGGCCACAATTTGCACTATCATTGATCGAAGAGCCAAAACAGTATCCAAAGAATCAACGAATAGCTTTGCAGAAATCTCATCGAATTTACTGGCAATAACTGAAATACGCTCATAACGGTCCCATGCAATCTTGGAAGTAGGGCATTGTGGGCGCCACTTAGTCCAAATTGACTGCATTGACAAACCAGAAGTCAGAACAAGTTGAGATCCAAATTCTGAAATGGATTCACGCAAAGCATCTTGGCCACAAGCAAAGAGGTCCGATGCCTGGTTCTCGATGTACCATTCTTCGAAGAACTCTCTGTAAATGTGCAACTGACTTTCATCAGTGGTAGAAGCTGTAGTGAGATTCAAAAGATCAATGGATATTTGCTGAAGCTTGAGCAAAGAAGTAATATCAAACTCAATATAAGCAGTCTCAATTTCAAAAATTTGCTTCAAGACAGTATCACAAAATACCAGAACGGAGTTGAGCATCTTGAAAACGTCGACTCGGGCAGGATTCTTAATAGGCTTCTTAGCATGAGCAGCTGCAGCACGGTCAAGGTAAGAAAGCATAGATGGTTTCAAAGACAATGCATTGTTGCGAGATCTCTCAAGTGCTTGAGAAGTGGTGTACAAAAATGGAACCATCAAAACAAGTATGGCAATATCTTGAGGAGTAAGGCCATTGTTAGTCTGTCTCATGTGGTAAGAAAAGTAGCTGTTCAGTACTGGATTGTAAGAGCAAGCCTCAACCATGTGAGGAGACAACTCAAATTGCGATACAGCAGATTCGCTTAATTCACGAACAGCGTCGTGAATTTGAGAAGACTTAATGGTAGTCAAAAACTCAACCAGGCCAGTGGCTGACTCTTTCTCAGAAAGAGAATAAGAACCAAACTTCTGAATGTTGGAAGACCAGCGTTGTGCGTAGTCAACCAGACTCTGGGGAAAGAAATTGAACTGTGATGTCATGACAAATTGAGAGTGCAAAGACTCACTAGAGAGATTACTATCTTCAAGCAAAGAAAAGAAATGCATAGTTGAATCCTTGGAAGAAACAAATGAAGAAATAGGAGTTGCAGCAAGGACAGCTTTTTCTTCTGTTTCCACAGATTCGGAATAATTCAAGAGTTTTCTGTCAAAAGCTGTAGCTCTAGAAGTCAAGTCCTCCAAATAAATTTCGACACCACGGTTTCGCATAGCACGAGAAAGTTCACCATACTTAGGGTCCATAGTCAAAAAGAGTCTGAAGTTAGCATGAGGCTGGACCATTCGAGGCTCACCATTGCTAGAAGAACACTCGTTAACAATAAGACATCCATTAGGTTCCAGCAAAGAATTGAGACGATCCAAAACCGAAGGGTTACACAAGTTGGCATTATCCAAAACCAGCCAGTGACCATTCTCAACGGCCTTCAAGAGGGTACCATCAAACCACTCAAATTTAGCCTGATTCGATTCACCCATCTTTTTAATGATTTCCTCTAGCTTTTCCTTTTTCTCAATCAAAACATTATCTGCACCATCCATATGCTCACAAAGTGATTTCAAGGACTGAATAGAGATCTCCATGGAGTTGATGGACTGCAAGAGATTCAATGTATAGAAAGGAGAATTACCAGCATCACCAGTAATGTGGTTGCAAGCAGTTTCAGTGCAGAAAGTTTTGATTTCATCCAAGATGGCGGAGACCTTCTGGTTAAGATCAACTTGGTCAAAGCCTCCCAACAAATCCATACTATCAATATCACCATTCATAGCAAATTCATGAAGTTCAGCACCAACAGTCTGGGCCAGGAAACGAACCAAACTAGTTTTACCAGAGTTGGAGGGACCAATAATAATCAGGGGCCAAGAGTTGGACAGGCAACTGATTGCTGTTTCAAGAACAGGAGTGTTACACTGCAGAGACTTAAGTCTGTTATAGATGGGCTCAGTCAAAGATGGACGTTCAATGAACGAGTGGCCAGCTTGCACAAAAAATCGGCCAAGCTGTAGGAATGCAGATGAAGGGTTCAAAGTTCCAAAATGCTTCTCGTAAAGCTTCTCCACTTGAACACGATCACTAGGTGTACGGAATCTATCCTTGACTACAATGTTTAAGAATTCCTCCGGGCCATATCCAGCATCGATAAAAGAAGAGTCGTTAAGCAAGCCAAGCCATCTCATGGTATCACGAAGATTAAACTCAAATGGACTTCCCAAATGGCCAAAAGATCTCTTGACAGCAATTTCATTATCCAAATCAAGCACAAAGCTAATGAGCTTTTGAATAATATCTTTTTGAATTCTGGGAAACAAGTACTCGGAAATCATTTGCAAATCACCAGTCGACAAGACATCAACGTAAACTACAGTGAAACGGTTTACAAATGACTTTGGCAAACCCTTACGGCCACCACCCTGGTATTGAGGATTTTGAGCGGCAAACACAGTGAAATCGGGATGGCACTTGAATGTTCTATCAAGTTCAGGAATATAAGTTTCACCACGATGATCAAGACAGGCGTTGAGACCTTCCAAAACAGACTGACTCGCTAAATTCATTTCATCAAGCAATACCCACTCACCTTGTTGCATGGCACGCAAAAAGGGAGCATCTCGCCATACAAACTGATCAGCGCCACCACCTTCAGCAGGTGAGTCGGATCCAAACAGATCAATCAAGTCGGTTTGCTCAGACAAGTTGATACGGGTAAGTGGGTGGCCAGAAACCTTTGCAATGGCGGTAATCAAACTAGTCTTACCAACACCGGGACTTCCTTCCAACAAAATGGGCTACTTGACTTGCATACCTCGCATAACACGAAGTGCATTAGCAGCAGTAGTAGGAGCCTGCAGATTGAAAGAAATGTCTGTGGTATCAGTAGAGCGGTGAATGTTGAAAGGGCCAACGCAGACCTTGTCAGATTGAACATTGACGTTATGGTGCTCAAGATAAGCAGGTAGCACGTCACATTGCAAAAGCTTGGAAAGCTTCTTAACAGCAGCAATTTTCTTGTTCTTGAGGAGCTCAGGAGTCTCGGCAAGAACTGCGGAAGCATTTGTTCCAATAGAATCAATGAAAACCATACAAGCACCATGCAGAATACTCAAAGGGATGCCTACGCTTTCATGAGTGCTAGTGGTAAAGTTAATCCAAGCAAGGATATCACGAAGCGAAATAACACCAGAGGTAGCATCACCAGCACCGTATTGTTTTCCAAACCATTCAGAAAACTTGACCATGACGTTTGCTTTGCTCTTGAGATCAGTAGGCAGCTTGGAAGAAACAATTTGTTCAACATCATCCAAATCCTCCATAGAAGGAACCCAGATTTCAGTGAAACGGTTTCGCAGAGCAGGTGAGAGCTCCTTTTTACCATAATCACCACCAGGATTCATGGTAGCAAAAAACTGAAAATCTTTGGCAGCTGTGACAAGAGAATCCATGGAACCCTTTTCAGCAAGCAATAAGGTACGTTCAGGTTCAAGAACAGAGTTGAGACGTTCCAAAACAGAATCATCAGCTAAGGAAATTTCATCAAGCAAAAAGAAGTCACCTTGCTTGAGAGCTTGGATCAGACTACCATCACACCATTCAAAGAGAACCTTCAGACGAGTTTGCAGGTTGCTGATTGCCTCGATCGCAGCAGGATCGAGAGTTTCCCTGTCAGTATCGTCATACCTTGTCAGAAGCTCATCCAGATCTTCATTAGAATCATTGAGAACTAATTGGAGGTGTTCCTTAAGCTTTTGCAAATTCTCGGACCGGTTCCGTACAGGGCGCTGAGCACCGATAATATCACCAGTTTCAGTGTTTTGGTGAGCATTGACAATATGCAATGGCTTCTTTGCAGCATCTGCCAGCACTTGACAAATGGTAGTTTTACCACAACCAGTCTCACCAACAAGCAAGATAGGCTCATTGTTCTTAACAGCTTCAGAAACAAGGACAGCTAGTTTTTTCATACCCTTGGTCCAAACAATGTCATCAGTCTGTTCGATTATCTCGTTGGGTTGAAGGGCAGCGTAAATACTATCAATGTCAAGCTTAACTTTCATGACCTTTTCAATCACCTCCTTAACGAGTTGACGCTCCTCCTTCTTGCGCACTCGTTCACCTAGCAACATATAACCATTTGCAGCAAGCTGCTCATAGCCAACAGCTTCTCGTCCAGCCCATCTGAACAAATCACGAAGGGTAGCAAAACTGTTCTTCTGCTCAAATACACGAGTAGACTGTCTTTGAACAGAAAGTTGTCTGTAGACTTCAACAATCTTCTTACTGTACGTTGGGGCAATCTTGCAGCGGTCTCTAAGAATAGTTTCAAGTTCGTCTTCAGGAATATCGTCAAAATGTAATTCCAAGAAACGATTTCGGAAAGCACGAGAAAGCACCTTACGACCACCGTAAATACCAGGAGGATTCTGAGTAGCAAACAACATAAAGTTAGGGTGAGGACGAACGATTTCTTGAGTTTCAGGAATGAACAACTCCCTGTTATCGTCAAGAAGACGGTTGAGAGCTTCCAAAACATCAGTCGGAGCCAAATTCAGTTCATCTAAAACAATCCAGTATCCTTTTCTGACAGCCTCTACAAGCACACCTTCTTGGAAAGTAAGGCGACCCTGAGAATCAGACACATAGGAACCCAAGTACTCCTGCAGATCGGTATGCTCGTGGTTATTGATACGAACAAACTTGTGACCGGTATTCTTAGCGAGAAAGTTAATCATACTGGTTTTACCACTCGAAGTAGGACCTTGAATGAGAATGGGGAATTTTCCTCCAGCAGAAGCGCGAATAAGGTTGAGCAAGTTCTTTTGAACATATGGAGTGAGAATGTAGTCAGGTTGTTCTTGAGATCCTAATGGGCCAGTGCGAAGCCAATAATGCTGAAATTGAATGTACTCGTGCCCATCTTGAGGTTGAGGAGGGATTCTGGACATAAGGGATTTAGAATTCTTTAGTCGACCTAAAGTGTGTTTTTCAATGATAGGGTGGAGAATGGCCTCTGAGGTCTTGTCCAAAAGGGTAAGAAAACTCATACAAAAGCCCTCATATAACGATCTTCGCAATGTGTAAATAGGGTTGATGGTCGTCACGTATGAAAGAGTTCGAGACAAGGTACGAATAGAAAAGTGAGGTCTTTGATTTGCTCCATCAACAATTTTGTTGCTCTCAGAGAGGGCCTTAGCTTCAAGGTACAAATCACCAACATCATTAATAGCCCATTCATCTTTAACCGCGATGGTGCCAATATACTTTGTGATAATTGAAAGCAAATCGGCAATATCAGTATCAGGAGACTGGACATAGAGCTCAGTAAAGCGCGACCGGAGGCCAGCAGGTAAATCACGTTTACCAATATCAGTAGCAGGATTCATACAAGCGAACAATCTAAAGTCAGGATGTGCCTTAATAGAGTCGGCGTCACCCTTTTCAGAGAGAGTGATTGAAGGATTCTCAACAAGTAAATCGGCAATACTTTCAAGAGTATCGGGAGAAGCCAGATTGATCTCATCAAGAAGAACCCAATCACCTCTTCGAACAGCCTGGACTAAAGAACCTTCGACAAAAGAAAAGAAAAAGGATTTTTCTGTCTGCTTGGTTTGAATTTCAAAGTTGTCTAACTTGATTTCAAACTCCTTCCATTTGCCCAGAAGGACAGGAAAAGGTATGTTTGTCTTACGACGCTTCTTGGGAGCATCCTGATCAGGTTCTGGGGCACTGAAAGTGGAGTTTGCCAATTTGATACCCACACGCCAACCCTTGATCGTCTCTGGCCATTTGCCCTTTGCAAAGTGCTGAGCGAGCACTGCTGCAAATTTTGGATTCTTACTGGCGGAAAACGAGTTTTCAAACAGTTCGTCAAATTCCTCTTTAAGAGGGAGGGCAATCATTTTAGTATCTATTGGCTTGTAACCACCTAGCAGATCGCCAGACTCCGTTTGCTGAGAAACGTTAATGACGGTAATATTTTTGTTCAACAAACTGGCGAGGTATTGAACAACGGTGGTTTTACCAGTACCAGTTTCACCAACCAATAAAGTGGGCTCCTTCATTGTAGCAGAGACACCAATTTGTTCAAGCAGTCTTAAAGCGTGATTGGTGTTGGCAAACTTTGCCCGTTGGGCCTTTGACTGTAGATACTTAGATTTGCTGGCAGGACTCTTGGTAAAGTGCGCACGGCCGACAAGGAAAGTTGGCTCATCCTTGTGGTAGGTAAAAGTTGGAATATGGCTTTGCAAAAAGTTATCGACTTGATGAGAGGGAACCAGCAAACACTCACCAATCGCATGAACAAGATAATTCCTAGCCTCAAAAGTTGATAAGACGCCAGTAAAACAGTCGACA
>JAKTYJ010000219.1:0-13093 GCA_030674515.1 Geotrichum armillariae | reverse complement strand
CGTCTGCATAGCATAGCACTGACCTCCGAGTTCTTAAGTTTTAGGTCTTTTTGGGCAAGGCTCGGATACAATTGCTTTCTAATGGCGACGGCTGATTTAGCTAGCAATGTCCCTTCTTTGCGACTAAATTTGTCTTTGAGATTTTTTTATGAATACAATCGTGTTGAATGTTAGGTCTTTTTAATTAATTTCAACCAAAATTATTCATAATTCAGGCTACACTATTGTGCGGCTACATGCATCCAGACTTGCGATCACAAAATCAATTTTTAGGAACAAGTTATCAACTTCAGCATTCCATTTTACACTTGGTGACTATATTCCCGACATTACTCCGGAAATCTGTGACCAGCTTATAACTGTAACTTCTTCCAGTGTTGAGTCTACATTTAAACAGTTGAAAAAGAAAACAATTTATATTTCCTTGAGCTCGTTAATTTGGACATGAAAATACTTTTATCAGTTTGATGCTCATAATTGGTCATAAAGGGTGAGTTTTATACAAAGTGATTTTTATCATAAAAAGGTTCAGGTTGAAATTTAGATAGAACCAGATGACTTGAGCTTCTCGATGAGCTCTTCAGTAGAACCAACAATGACACCAGCTTGACGTTGGGCAGGGTAGTCAATAGAAATGGTCTCCAGTCTCTTGGTAATATCAATGCCCAGATCAGCTGGCTTGATAGTGGTCAAGGGCTTCTTCTTGGCCTTCATAATATTGGGCAAGGTCGCGTAACGAGGCTCGTTAAGACGCAAGTCAGTGGTGATGACAATAGGCAGCTTAGCAGCAATAGTCTCTTCACCACCATCAACTTCACGAGTAACAGTGACCTTATCACCCTCAATAACAACCTTGGCGGCATTAGTAGCCTGGGGCCACTTCAACAAACCAGCCAAGATTTGACCGGTTTGGTTGGAGTCGTTGTCAATAGCCTGCTTTCCGAGAAGAACAATGTTAGAGTTTTCTTTCTCAACGATCTTCTGCAAAATCTTTGCAATGGCCAAAGGCTCAGCTTCTTCACTGCCAGTGTCAACCAAGGTAGAGGTATCAGCACCCTTAGCAAGGGCAACTCGCAAAACCTCTTGGGCTTTGGTGGGCCCAATAGACACAGCATGGATATTCTCGACTAATCCCTTGGTACCTTCCTTTAGCTTGACAGCCTCTTCCAGCTACACCATTTGTTAGTTAATGTTAAAAAAAGGAGTTAAAAAAGAACATACAGCGATCTCGCAGAATGGGTTGATGCTGAACTTGACACCTTGGGTCTCAATACCAGAGTTGGCCTTGTTGATGCGGGGCTTGACAGTAGCATCAAGAACACGCTTTACAGGAACAAGAACTCGCAACGACATTTTGATTTACTGTATACTGGCCGATATATATGTGGAGAAATTGATGGTTAAGTATGAGTAAGAGTAAGAGGAAGGAAATTGTCAAAGGAAACCAATCATCTATTTTGCCGAGGAAAATACAAAGGTTAGGGCTCCACCCCACTATTTGTGAATATCATTCCGATTTACTTCCGACGTTTTTTAAATGTGAAAACTTCCTTAGAAAAGTAAAAATTATGCAATTTCATAAACACGAGCTATAATATATACTAGCGGTCAGACTGAAGCGTTCGGTTTTGATTTTGGCGGGCCTTCATAGCCTCAATACGCGCCTTCAATTGCGTTGTCACTTCCGCTGCTCGCTTCCAATTAGATCCTCGACTGTCGTTCATACTGTTGCCTGTAGTATTCGTAAAATTGGCAGTGTTGGGCTCGTCTAGAGGTCGACGTGCACCATATGATGGGATTCCCGATGGTACATCTGAAGCAGAACCATGGTATGAGTTACGAATATTGTTAAAACGCGTAGGCCCTCCAAACTGGTTACTTCGACTGGGTTCTTGATAGCTCATAGGGCGAGTATTCACTGGTTGATGCTCATCTAGCTCCAAATCCATTTCATCAGGTCCCAAATCATGTGAATTAGAAGACAAGTTTGATGCACCGGAAAGCTGCTGAGAGTGACCTTGGTAATGTCTTGGTGATTCAATCCCCTTGAGCGGTGATTTCATAGGAGAAGTGGGTTGATAAATGGAGGATCTTTGGCCGACAGAAGTGTTAATATTAAGAGGACGAGATCGAGAGGATCGATCCAACTCATTTTCCAGCTGGCTAATTTGTAGTTGTGCAGTTTCAAGGTCTGACTGAGCTCTAATAAGCTGTGTCTCTTTACTCTTAATTGCAAGAACATCTCGGGTATGATCTTCCACCAGTTGAGCGTTCTTTACTTGCAATGTGTTAATCTCCTGCATGAGACGTGTTTTCTCAGTGGCATCTTCTTGTAGTTGCCAGTTCATGTGCTCCCTCTCACGTTGCCACTCAGCTTTTTCCTGTTTCAGTTGCTCGAGTTCAGCTTTTTCAGCAGCAGCTAAGCCCGGATCAACTGGGACCGGAGGTCTCCCTGTCAATAACGATCGTCCAGTTAGTCCTTTACTCAAGACGGGGGCACTAGGTCGTTGTAAGCCAGGTGCAGGTGCAGCAGCGGGTTCAGGAGCTTTTGATTTGGAGGGGCTCACAAGGCCTGGGCGCCGTAATGTTTTATCGGCTAATCCAGCTCTACCAGGGGCCAAAACTGTCTTGCGCTTTGGGGTAGAAGGAGAATCAGGAACAATTGGCGAAGCAGCTGGGCCTTTCTTTCGCATTAGCGTAGAGGTAGGACGAGCAGTTGCACTAGACGCACCGGGCCTTGGTACAGCTGCTTTTACAGGAGCGGGAGCAGGTGCAGCTTTAGCGGGTTTGGCCTTGACCTCAGCAGAATTGTAAAACTCTGTAATCTTCGCCTTTTTGATATCGTCAACAGATTCCAGAAACGGAGTCATTGCTCTTTCGCCAATAAGTTTCATGACAATTCCTAAAATTTCAGCTCCACCAGATCTTACAGGCTCCTGAGTATCTCCAAGAAGCTTGATACTTGATTCAGCTATCGTTTTGATCTCACCAGGCTTAGGCATAACCTTGGTTGACGTTAGACATCTAGCCAAAAATTTGGCTGCCTCAATCTTGACTTGAGGGGTCTTGTGCTTCAAGCTCTCCAGAACTTCCTCAAGAACGTCGGATAAAGAACTGCTCTTGTAAACGGCATCCAAACCATTTCTAAGGGCTTCGGCCACTGTCGCCTTTTTTTCTTTCAGTCTTTCAAGCATGGGATTAAGCACGAATGGGACATATCGTGCAAAATCCGACCTCAGGCCTTTTGCAAAGCTTTCTATACTGTTTGCAGCCAGTGTAACTACTTGAACATTGGCATCTTTCATGCATTTGGCCAGCAATCTAATAATGTCTCCATAATCGTCAGCCTTGATCTTTGGAACATTAACAATGGGATAGAACTCTTCCAAAACTTCTTTTCTATCCTTCCATTTTGACGATCCCAGTCTTTGAACAAATTGGTCGGGAATCTTGCTTGATACATCAACAGCTTCAACAAAATCCATTGCAGCATCTTCATCATCTTCATCATCTTCATCATCATTTCCAACTGAGATACCACTCAGCTGCTGTCGTTCCATAGCCTCACGTTGAGAGCGCAAGTAGCGTTCTTGTTGAGGAGTTTGTCCTTTAACTTTTTCGAATTCTGCCTCCAGCTCCTTTTGCTGGACTGGCTTGAGATCAGGCAAAATGGCATCTTTGAAAGTATCACCGAGCCATTTGTACAGTTCAATAACCAAACCGGTTGCTTCTTTTCGTACATTCTTGTCGGCATGACTGAACAACTTAGGTATCAATTTAACAACAGATTTTGGAGAAACCGTTTTAGCACCAAATGATTGGAAGATTTCAATTAATGCGGCTGCTACACCTGCAACCAACTTTGGGATTCTGTGAGTGAGAAAAGGCACAAGTTCTTCAATGACGGGATCGGGGGTATCTAGTTCAATAAACCATAGAAGAGCTTCAATACACTTTTGTTTTGTTCCGGCTCTTGTCGAACCCAGTGACTTTTCTACCAGTGGACCAACAACCGATCCGCGGATTCTATAACAGTGTGAGCATAATCCATTAATACAGCTCTGCTAAACATACCTCAGACATGAATCTGGTCCTCCAAATTCCAGGAATGATACTAAAGAGCTGATACCAGCTTCTTGGGCCACAACGTTCGAATCTGTCACGATCTTCTTATAAATTGTCGGGTCCAGAAAAGGTCGAAAGCAAGCATCAGTTTCACTCGCAGAAGCAGTAAACTGCTTCTTCATATCTTCGTAGGCAGCTAGACGGACTTTCCATATCTAAGAAATCCGCGTTAGTACTCGAGGCAAACCGATAGACAGAGTTTCACTCACTTTATGCGTAGCCCTATCAGCAATTGGTAGAGATGAGTAATCTTCGTCCTGATCACCCATAACAGCTAGCTTCTATTAAAACAAGCAGAGTGAGTACAAATAGTTAATTCAAATGACGTGAGTGGTGATTCTTTTTTGATTTTTCTAAGGAGAAAATATGAATTATCAAGTCGGATTTGAGGTGGAACACGTCGTTGGTGTTGTTATTTTTCCCATTTTACTGAGATGAGCTTTATTGGTTGTGTTGCCACGGCAACCACTACGCGTGAACTTTGTCCAGTTTACCATTTTCAACCTTCTAGAATTACAAAAGTACTTGAGCTACTTGACTAACATTTTATTCTAGTTTCTCAGTCGCGACCTCCATGTGAAAAGTGTCGACGAACCCGGCCTTTCATTGCTTGGAATATGGTTTTGATCTTGACTCCACTCCGTTCCACGCTCACTTCGCGTTCATCATTGACCTCCAATTTGCTTGATTTGTTAGATTTGATAGACTTGAGAGTGCCGATATCATGGGCTAATTCTTCAATGGCTTTTTCGTATTTACTGGAACTGGTGGTTACTTTAGAATGCCTGCTCTGTCTGGATTTGCCAGTTAGTGGCCTTGAAATTTCTTCCAGACTCTCAATGCTTCCAGAATCGCATTCATCCACTCCGCTGCTAATATACTCTTGCTCATCTGAGTACATGGAGTTCCTGGACCTTCTTCCATGAGATGATCTAAGAGATAGACTTTGACGCCGCTCGTAACTTTCTTCAGTCGAAGCTGTTGCCACTGCAGCAGCAGCTCTTTCAGCATTCTCCACAATAAAGTCTGTTTTGGCGTTGAACTCTTGAATAAAGTCATCAATATCGTCAAAGCAGCCAGCAAAGTTTTGCTCAACCTGGTTAGCATACTTGTCTTTCCAATTACCAATATCAGCAGCATTCTCTAGGACATCTATTTGCTCTTCTACCTTTACCTTGCCAGCTTCTTTTGGGTTAATTTTCTCATCCTGGGTTCCTGTGGAATTTTCAACTGCTGCCTTTTCTTCCTTGGGGCCCGGTACTTTCTCAAGACAAAGATAAATACTAGAAACTGGCATACCTCCAGCAGACTTTGCAGTTAATATAGAAGTAGTGGGATTGATGGTATTCTCAGTCTCTTCTACTGGAGAACTAGGACCATAAGATGCCAAATACCAACTGGGTTTAGGAGGAGAATAAGGTCGATTACGCACGCTCATGGTAAACATCCTACTTGACCGAGGTCTTCTAGGCAAGCTCCCTTGATCTGGTGAAGTACTAGATTCTTTCTGTGCTTCATTGAAGAAGACCTCTACCTGTTTTGCAAATCTAACTCCGTTTCCTTGAGAACCAGTATTGCATATGCTCATTTCAAGGACTTCATCTAGTAATGGTGTATCACATAGACTCTCCGATTTTCTCTCTAGTGCAGCATCTTCCAAGATCAAGTTTGCCAACTCTAATTCAAGTACAGGATCTCGAGGTGTTTCAATTTCACACCAAAGCCCATCAAGCTCTGGACTAGTTCTTGGTACAAACAACTGAGCAGAATTTAGGACTCTTGATTGCAGGTCATACACGTCATCATTATTCTCAGAGATTTGATCGGGACTAAAATTGGAAATGTCTGAGGGTGTACTAATTGAGTTTGTGTTTCGGCCATCCAAATTAGGAACCCATTTATCTCGATGGTTTGTAATCCCATCTTCAGGAATTGTTGTGCCTTCAGGACTCCCTGTAGATTCATCAGCAATAGTTGTACCTTCATCAATTACTGTTGCAGCTTCATCGTGAATATAATTACCGTCATCAGCACCAGACAAAATTCCCTCAGCGCTAGGCACGACGCACTCAGTAATAGACGCAATTTGATCAGGGATCGATGTAGCTTGTTCAGGAACGTTTGGATATGGAACCTGATCTCCACTTTTAGTAAGAGACAGAACACGATCTTTGGAAGAAACATGACGGGACTTGACACTGGTGACTTTTGTCTTTTCAGATTTGAAAGGAACTTTTTTGGGTGTCGTGCTGCTCACTTTGGAACCTCCAACGTTGAAAGAAACTTGGCGGGATTCCATGCCGCTGCTCACTCGGGACTCCTTTGAAATTTTATTTTCAATTTTAGGAGTTGCTTCGTTGTTGCATTCTTCTTCTCTGCCACATTCATGATTTTCCACGACCAGTTTGTTATTGTACTCCACAAAAGTTGTATTCACCGTCAGTAATGGTGCCTCAAAGTATTGATGAAAGCTAGCACCAAGAGAAATTGCTGTTCCTTCTGTAGGCACATTCTCCCCACGGCCAAGAGAAGAAAAATCCGAAGAAACGCGTCGGTTTAAAATTTGCTTCAAACTACCACAATCAAGGGAGTAATCAGTAGATGAATCTTGCTTTATACTGTTGAAAAAATCTTTTTCAAACTGGTGACCAAGACTTAAGTGTCCAAGACCTTTAGTAGTGCCTTGGGAAACTTGTCTATTAGACGAGTCGGCCAATATTCTTGACGCTTTGTGCATTAATGAAAAAGGCTCTTCTTTTACCGAAAGCCCTTTGATCGCTCCTACTGAGAGCTCGGACCAAGCGTCATGACTGATATCACTATCTGAGATATCTTCAGAAAAGAACCTATGAGAACTTTTTACCAGTACTCTTCGTTCTTGTGGTGAAAGGCCGCCAAGTATTTCTTCAGGTGAAATAGTTAGCGACTCTAAATATTCAAGACCTTCACCAGGCACTTGAGGGGAGAAAGAATCGCTACCAACAAATTCATACTCAGCATGTGAACTAGTTGCTAAATCTAGATGAAAAGAAATTTCAAGTGCGTCCTGTACAGACTCTTCAGAAAAGCATGACGATTTGTCAGTGGAAGAATCCGGCTCATTGTCTTCATTACTTTCTTTCTGGTATACATTTGGAGTTCCCATTTGAGTTGCATCTCCAGCATCACCGTTATTGTTGCTATTACCATCTGTACCATCATAATTGTCGTCATTGCCGGTTCCTGTATCAGGCCTGCCATCAGGAAAAATTCTGTTGGGCCTATTGACGGCTTTAGATCTGCGCTTGGAAAAAGTTGAACGAAAGTCTCCATTACTCGCAATTGAAGACGCACCAGCTGAAGACTCGGTGTACCCATAATTCATGTTGAGTTCGTCAATAACTGGTTCAATTAAGCGGGCACCTCCATGTACAGATCTTTTATTGTGTGTACGTTTGGTTTTGATCTTTCCGTACCTTTGATCAGTATTATAAGCACCATTGAGTCTGCGCCGATTGCGTTGTGCTTTTTCCACGTTTGCAACTTTTTGTTGTTCCAGTTTCTACATGCTTGTTAGAATTGAATTTAGAGAGGAGGAGTAACTTACCAAAGCTCTTCTCTCAGCCAGAATGACTGGTTTACATTTAATTTGGTATTGAAAATCACTGTGATCAGCGTTAATATTTCCAGCCAGCATTGCTACCGAAGCAAAATCAAAACTCGCATCAACTGGATTCATGTTGCAAGGCGAAAAAAAGCAAGAAATTTTTTCTAAAGGATGGATTGCAATCTATCCTCAGTATCAAAATGAAGAGTAGTTTAAAGAACTATGAAAATATTTAAAAAGATGAGGTCTAAATAGTAAAAGTTGGCTCCGATACAAAGTTATATCTTTTTCTTAATTACATATAATGAGTAGCCCCATATGAAGTGTGATGTTGAAATAAATACCTCAAACCTAAATAGGAGAGTAATACTAGATTAGTATCAGCCCTATTTTGGGATTGTATCACAAAAATCTTGCCATCAGTACTGGAACGTTAGAAATCATTTCGTTTAAGCTGAAGCATTCAATTTGTACACATTTAGGCTCATTATTAGTAAAAACAGATTATACACTTCATCTTAGCTCACGAAAACCTGGTGCCCACTTAATTCGAACTTGCTCCATTTTTTATGCCTAGAGTCACACTGAATTGCATTTTGTACACCTAGGCCTAACAATGGAACTGAAGTGACATAAAGATTTGAAAAAAAAACAGAAGATCCAAGCCAGATAATTGAAACATAATCTGGGGTCCCGGAATACAGTCTAACATACATGTTGCAGACTTCTGTGTCTAGATGAACAAATCTTGAGCTTTTTCAATGCTTCTCAGGCGATCAGATGAGCTGGTTCTTTTAAGCTGGGTTAGGGTGTTGTTGGGAGTTTATCTCAAAAAAATTTTGCCAAATTATTTTTTTGTTTTTTTCCTCTTCAAGTTCTTCAACAAATCTCTCTGCAAAAATGGATGGTGCGGTCTACTTAATGTCCTATGGTTGGACTCAAGGCGAAGCTCTTAAACACGGAGGTCTTAAGAAACCCATTCTTGTTAAACATAAAAAGGACCAGAAAGGTCTTGGCCATAATGCTGATCAACAAGAAGCATGGTGGGAACGAGTATTTGACGGCCAACTTAAGGGTTTGGATGTGAATACCAGTGGCAGCAACAGCTCTGAAGGAGTATCGTTTACTCAACGAGAAGTTAAAGTCAGTGGAATTAGCAAAAATGTCTCGCCTCTATACAGAATGTTCAGGTACGGCGGAATCTTGGAAGGTTCGATTAAAGAAGTGAAAGTGTCTATTCCAGCGAAGAAAGCGGCGGTGACGGCCGAGATAACAGAAAAGAAGAAGAGTAAGAAGTCTAGCAAGGATAAAGAAAAGTCAAGCAGCCGGAAGCGGGAAAAGGACGAATCTAAGAAAGAAAAAGTCAAGAAGAGCGGCAAGATCAGTAAGGAATCTTCGAAATCCAAGTCAAAATCTTCCACAGAAAAAACTAAAAAGTCAAAAAAGTCATCATCAAAGACTACTGATCAACTGGAAGCTGACTGGGTTAAGCAGATCATGGCTCAAGTTGGTGGAGTTCGTGCTTGAGTTTCTCGTACTTATTCCTTTGCATAATTTTTTGTTGTATTTTAGTGTTTTATTTTGGTTGCATTTTATAGAATTAATTGATTTTTTAAAGATCTTGAGATTTCTGACACTTCAGTCTAACACTGTATCATACTGGGTTTAACTATGCCACCTTCCAAGTAGAGTTCACTGCTCAATCCTGAGGGTTTGTGCGAAGACTTATTTGAGTCTAGACAGCACACATTGCAAAAGTTAATGAACTACTCTCAAGGCCCAATGATAATTGAATAAATAAATAAAATGTTGATCAGAAATGTCAGCTTCTAGGCTTGTTTTTTAAGGCTTCGCGAATCCGACCCGCTCGTTCCAATCGCTCTTTATCAAACTCCAAGTAATACTGATGCAGAGCTGACACTCGCTCATGGGTATTCAACTTCTCAGAAGACGTGAAATGCCTGTCACACAGGTAACAGTTAAGTCTAATGTGATCCGCATATGACTTAGAGTCAAGGGGAGGAGCTGTAATGGAGGAAGATGCTGCCTTTTTAGGAATCAGCTCGGCATGCTTTTGTTGCCATTTTTGATGTTTTTCACGGACTGAGGAGGGAATCCCCGTATCAATGGCTTTGCGTTTCTTAGAGCCATTGAATAGAGGATTGGTGATTTGCTGTTGTCCGGAATTTGCAGGGTCCGGAATCTCAACACTCGTGTCTTCTGTGGATTCTGTATCGCTTGGTTTGGGGTATTCAGACACAAAGTAATCAAAGTTTGAGTACTGTAGCATGACACCGCCCGAGGACCGGAATGTATGCTGGAACGGGTATGATGCAATTTCAAAAGCACCCATAGACACATACGAAGCCTTGATTCCACGTAGTAACTTGTTTTGAGAAGTGTTAGGAGCTCGATGGTTAAAATGCTCAAGTATGTGTAATGCTTTGCTTGCGAGATCAATGCTTTTGAACTCTGCAAACGCGATTCCAGCTGAAAAGGCAAACATATCCTTTCTCCGAATCATTAGTATCCGCATGAGGTCCAGACCTAAATCCCGCAGAAACCAGTCGAAAAGTCCAAGCTCGCTGAGATTTGGAGGTATATGTCGAAGCAATAACAGGGCAGTTGGTGTCTCGCCAATATCAGAGAGTCCATCTATAGTTACTGCTTCAGCGCCTGCTGGTAGATTGCGGATTGGTCTGGACTCAACTCTCGCTTTGCATTTTGAAGATAATGGGAGTACAAGATTTTGTTCCGCAAAGGATTCCGCGATTTGAAAAGATGGGAAGGCCAGAAATGCACACCCAGGAAGATTTGAATGTATTTCAACAATAGCATGCTCGCCCATTAGCGACAGTACTGACTCTATCTAGCGATACCTCAGTTAGTTTGTTTCGAGTGTGTTTTTTATTTCATACATCTGACAGCCTAATGGAATCTGCTACCTCAGTAAGAACCACATAGTAAAACACATCCGTAGGTCGCTCTTCTCTGCCAAACCTCTGCTGGTCTCGACTATTACTTGACGACCCTGATCCATCATAGTCCAGCTCCAGGTACATGGTGGTGGAGGTAAGTTTTGGGAGAATGAATTTTTCAACTACAATTTCAACCGTTTAACAGGAAATCAAAAAGCCTTGAATGGAGAAAAATGTGTATAAGGTATATGATTAAATAATTAGGCACTGGCAGCTTCAGCAGCCTCAATCTCCTCACGGAAGTGGTCATGAGCATATCTAGTTCCGCCTATTTCAACAGTTAGCAAAAGTTCAATTCGTCATAAATTAGTGTCAACTTACAGTATTGGCAAGCATGAGTACCGGGCTTATCAAGGTTAATGAAAATCTTAGGATGTCCCTGAACACCTCTTCCGCCATCACAAACAGCAACACTGTCGTGAATGTATCGCACTGGCTCCTTTGCAATCAAGTCAATAGCAGCATATGGTTGAGGCTGGGCAGCGAGGTTTCTTTGCAGAGTTCTGGGTCCAGTCAGGGCTTCAGATCTGGGCTTCTGAGACTTGGCCCAAGTCTCAGCACGGTTGGGCGCTTGGTTCTTGATGGCAGCAGCTTGTTGATCCTCAGTAGGAGTCAATGACTGCTGTGTGTTGATGAGGGTCGTAGAAAAGAGTCTAGATCCGTATGACAGGCGTCCGAAAGTGGACTTGCAGAGCAGGCTTCGAGAGTTGGCGAGCATTGTAATGGCTACTACGATGTTGAAGGAGATGCTGGTCGAAGAAGGGTTGGTAGAGAAAGAGAAGTGATTTTTTTTTTCGCATTTGGCACTATTCTTATTTTAAACCATTTTGATTGGACGAATTGTTTACACACCCACCACCCACTACACTCCTCAAGATGACGCTCCCAGACTATGAAACTCTGGAGAAGCTCCAACTGACAGCCAACACCATTTCAAGTACTGATTATCTATGTATGAATGCACTTGCAGCGGGTGAATTACCTGGTCGCGCACGATTAAGGCTCGTTCAAAGTTTAGTTCAACCGAAGAACAAGTCAGTTCTACCTCCAATCAGCCCCAGTCCCAGCCCCAGCAAAAACAACCGTCGACAGTCCTCCTCGTGAAATCATTTACTCGTCACAATTATTTATTAGAAAACCAAAGATGTCATTTTTTATAGTCAATAGATGAGCTCTCGCGTGCTCAGCTTGTGCAAATGCATGTACACATCAGTCCCATATCCCTCGATGCTTTGGAGCTCGACATCACCATTAAAGTAACGCGCATATAGCCGCGTAATAGGTAAACCATAGCCAAATCCAGCCATTGGAGCATTCATCATGGACTGGCTGAACTCAGAACTTATATCAGGGGTATCTACTACGGTTGTGTAATTGTAAAGCCAAACACGATTTTGAACTGACCGTGGAATTCCACTTCCCTTATCGCTGATGCGAATCGTAAAGTCTTCAGTCCCGTCGCCGACGACTATCGTGACCGGAGGATAACTCTCAACGGGCACATCGGTTCCGTACTTCTCGACAACAGCTCTAAGCGAATTCTTGACAACTTCAAAGATCATGTGCGACAAGTGCGCAGGAATATACATAAACTTGAGGTTTGGGTCACACTCGATATTGACTTTGGGTGCCTCAAATAGTCCATACCAGTCTTCGCAGATCTCCTGAGCTAGTTTGACTGAATGCTGGACAGTGTCTAGAATGTTTGTGTTTGTGCAAATGATTCCGACAAAGTCTTTAGTATTCTTGCCTTCCATTAGTGCTAATTGTTGACCAACAAGCATACGAATACCAATCCGGGACATGAAGAATCGGTCTAAAAAACTTTGAATCTCTTGTGCAGAAATATCCAAGCGTTCTTCGTTTCTTTCCTTAGCCTGCCGGCTTCCGGAAACTTGCCTCCTAGTAGAATAGTCTTTGATCCCTTGAGCCACAGTAGTCACTACCGCGTCATGTCGCGTCCGTACATCGTTAAGACACTTTGAAAACTCAGCTAAATATCTGTAAACTTCAGAAGGCCATCGTTGGTCCCCATCGAACTTAGCCAAAGGAGATGTTAGACCGTTCAATAACCGATCTCGAATCGACTCAAAGAATGACTTTTTCGTTTTGGCTTTTATTTGTTTCTGACCGCTTGGAATATATGGCCAGCTATGACTGGATGACTTGAGCAAGTCCGCTTTGACGTTTGGTAGAATCGTCTGTTTGGCATACTCCGTCATCCGCGTTATATCTTCAAACGAATGAATGTACCATCCCAGTACACGCTGAATGCTCGGGCTTTCTGCCAGGCCCGGTGGTAAATTCTCCAACTCGCTAACCTTATGTGCTATCCTCACAGGTAGTTCGTCCGCCATAAATTGTGAAGCCCGGAAAACTGTAGCTGTTGTTGGGGTGCGGCCAA
>JAKTYJ010000218.1:0-13123 GCA_030674515.1 Geotrichum armillariae | reverse complement strand
CGGACCCTCCTAAACCTTCACCGCAAGAACAAACTGGTCCTCTTATGCCAGTTCACAGTATGCCAGAGGAAAGACCTACGCTGTCGCGGATTAGACAGAGGGCAAGGCATGGCCTTCCACTGACTCCATTCAGACCTGTCGTCTCAATAGAAACCGTATCTCCACTGACACCACCGTCAACACCACCTGGCAAGAAAAAGTCATTTATTGCAAGTACATTGGAGTCATTTTCTAGGCCAAATTCCAGGGGATCAGGAGACGAGACAGCTTTTAAACGTTCATTTATGGGTTTATTTGCACGACGGGCAAAGTCACTTCCAGAATTGCTACCGCCTACTATTGAGCCCAGTTTGGCATCCCACTCTACTGTTGTCACTAAAATTAGTTTACTGAAGGGGTATCAGACTGATTTAGAGGATTATCCGGCTGGATCAAGGTTTGCACGGTTTACAAATAGACTAAAGATGAAGCGCAAGCCAAGCAGTGATATTGGCAATAAGCTATCTGTGGTCAAAGTGGAAAACCCAAACAATGAGGAGAATAAACTGGTAACTGAAAAGAGCAAGGCGAAGGAAAATAAGGACAAGAAAAAGCCAAAGTTCCATGTCGAAGCCACCTAATAATTGATCAAAATTATCTAGACAAATTTATAACACGAAGTATTAAAAAAAGTTCAAAAGTTCATATTTTAAATGTCTTTCCAAGTTTGTGATGCACTTTTTTTTTTTCACTCAATAGAGATTAGTGTAAAAAAAAAACATCATGCCCTCAATATTCCGCTGGCCAGGTTGTATACTGAAATTTATCCACTAAATTTACAAAAGTTAGCTCACGAACTAACACATGGGTCTCCTGACTGCTACCAGAAAATTTATTCAGTTGAGTTCAAAGGCAAGTTTATGGGTCTCACAGTGGCATACAGAAACGTAATTTTTGGATTCAAGGCCAATTGAAAATGTGATGCATTATTTTAAAGCCATAAATCATGCTCTGAGTATTTTTTTTGGTGTAGAAGTGTAAATGAACTTGAGTTGTCGAAATTTTGAAGTATAAACTGGTTGGCTGGTAGCGAGTAGCAAAAATATAGTATTAAAAACTCAATCTTTACATTTTTTTTTGGTTGAAATGCTTTTCCTAAAAATCTGCTATGCATATTATTGTGCAATACCTCTTTTCTTTAATTTATATTGACAGTGATAGTTCATTTGTTACTTTGGCCGCGCAGCTCAAGTCATAAACTATTGTTCCAGTATATAGTGAATTTGGCCACCAGTGTATTACAAGGCCTTGGTGAAATGAATTTAGGCTATTAAATAGAAAAAAAGGCATATATATTCTGTGTAAATAGCAGTTAAATTACCTAGTGTGCAATATAACTATTTGGACATGCTAAGCGGGTATCTTTAAGGCCCAAGTGCGTTCTTATGAATAGGTCGTATGAACGGATGAACTGCATTAAGAGCATTTCACTATTTGGGTTATGACCATGAATTGTAATTTTTGAATTGTGTTTAGGGACAAGCACAATTTCTGAAGCTTAGAAGATTGCTGAGTTTTTGAGTTCTTATTTTTCGTCGCTGAATACTCACCATATCTTACATTTTAACTCCTCAATTCTATTTATCAGGAATGAGCAGTCATATAATTATTGCAAAAAAATCAAATTTCTGAAAAATCAAAAGAAACGCATCGAATTGAGCCTCTTGCAAAATTCCAGCTAACAAACAAACAGGAGAAATAAATAAAGGCCGACCGCTAAAATATCCTAAAAAGTTTTACAAACCGCCAAACATTTCACTTTTTCAACATGACAATATCTCGAAAATTCTTACCGTTTATTTTCTAAGTTTGAAATAGCTGAAGACTTTTTGAGCCTGGGTTTTGCGTCTATTCAGTCAACGTCAGCCTCGAAAAGTGATACCTACTCGCCACAATCTTGATGACTTTGCCAATATTTTTGGCTTTACATCTTTTATACAGTCACCAGAATTTGAATTAAGAGACTCATTTAATGTGGTCAAGTACAAAACCACGACCAGGCTTCATCTCGACTCTGTAAGAGTTAAATCTCTGGGAACGACAGCCTTCTCAAATGAAGACTTCAGCGTAAGTTAGACTTATTGAAATTTATTCATATTTCACTGCTTATTATCTAGAATAGGCTCCATCTCCGGGCTCCAATAATTTTTTTTACAGAATTTCCTCTTTTCAACCCGATACTCAAGGCAAAAGGTTGGCCAAAATATGCGCTCATCTACAAAGCTACTAAGCTACCATCAAATTTTTGCCATAAATTCAATAGACATGCTTCAAACGACTAAGAAAGCTTTGTATTTGTTGACAATGGCTTGAAACCTAGTTCAACCTGCTTTGCTAGCCTTAAAAAGGACTTCCCACCGGTTTAAGCGAGCTCCAAGATTAAATGATTGAATAAGAGTAAGATTTGTCGTCGCTCCTCTGAAATGTGCCAAGTATTACATTGAATCTCTCAGGTAGTTCTTTTTTTGAATTTCCCGGGACCTTGATTTATATGATGAGACAGGCAAAGCGATGACATTTCAACAGCTTGATAGATCAACCAAAGCTCTGAGTTTGCCATATAGCTGGTGAATTAGTTTGCCAGTTTTTGTGGATAATTTGGTTTTAGTATGGCACAAGAATTTATTAAAGGCTAGACCTATGAATACTTTTGTTCTGTATCGTGCCAATTATTTTTGTACTAAAATCCAGCTTTTCAGCTGCCCTTGAAAAAGTCAAGTAGCGCAGGTTTTTTTCTGTGACCTGTTGATCTGGATTTAGACGAAAACCCATGAGTGGCAATATATGTTTATGCAGTTCTGTCTTGGGTCCAGCCACTCTATACCAAGAAAAGATTATTTAACCAAGATAACAAGTAGAGCTGAAAGATTTGAAGGTGATATAGAGCCAAGTACAGCAAAGTGAATGACAACTTAAAAGAAGAGATGAAGAGATAATTCTAAGCTGGAATTTTGAGGCAGAGTCGATGTAGATTCCTTCTACATAAACCAGAACCAAATATAACTGGTTGAACAATAATATCAAATTCCAATATGTTACACTGGCCTCTGAATTCTGGTATTTTCATGGACGCCATGAAGTAGATTTCGGGGAGGTTGACTGAAGATTGCTGGTCAAATGACAACTCTAGAACACATGAATCGCGATGAATAAATTCAAAAAATACTAGTCTCATTAATGGATACTAGCTTGAATTGAAATATGTTGCAATGAGATTCTCATAAAAATGAACAGAAATCTTGTGTTGAGAATTTTGCAAACCTTGGGTGCCAGGGCATGAAATGGAGAACCTCTAATTCTCGCAAGTAACATCAATCATTAAGGAATATATACCGTTAGAGGCTCCTTAATATTTGATAGAGCCCACGATATTATCAATGTAACTTCTAAAGTATAACATTCCACTCTCATGGCCCATGGGAACCATTCTTCAGCTGTTTCAGTTACTATAAAGCCTGAAGACGGTTAATATATCTACTAGAAGAATTTTTTAGAGTCAGTAGCTCTCAATATATAATGGGCTGTATCAAAGCCCAAATCGAATTAGAAATATTCAATAGTAACATTTTTCTATTATGTGTTCCATAGTTTCTATGTTATATAAGATGAATTAAGTCCAAAGACTTTCGAAAAGCTATTGGGGTTTGGCCAAATCACCATCAAGTGAAATGAAGCGTTTATTTCCGAGTTGACGAAAATTTAAATTGCTAGGACGTAGAGGATTCTTTAATTCGCAAACTCCAAATTTGAATATAAAATGGCTAGGATTGATTCTTGTCAGCCGATTCGAGTAAATTCACTAGAAACAAACGTTTTTTAGAATATAAGGGAGCAAGTCGACGGTATTCGCTTCCTATTTCTTGACGCAAAATCGAGTACACTATGCATAACCGAGGTACATGATGCTGGAATATCTCCTGGATCAGAGAAGACCAACACGGAGTAACTTTGTTATAAGTGTTTCATCAAGCCAAAGTTGAAGAAACATGTTGTACAAGATAAAGTTGGTATTTAGATTTTAATGTTGGAAAAACCATTTAGATGTTAAGTTGCTCTGATTTTGGGCATGAGAATTGGGATTTTTTGATACAAATCTAATTTGTTTCAATGCTATTGGACATAATTACTTATAAACGACCCCAGCACTTATTGCACCAAATATGTCTATGGCAAATCCAGGATTATCAAGATTATCAAGATTATCAGGATTATCAGAATTATCAGAATTATCAGTTAAAAGCAGATAAAAGCAGGTAAAAACAAACAAAAGCAGGCAGGTAACTCTCAAGTCAAAAAAACCCTGGAATTCCAGGATACTCCAAAAATGAGAGCTTTCGAAGAAGCAACTTCAATTCAGCTCTCGATATAACATTTTAATTTTTTTTTTGAATTATGTTTTTTTCTGTAAAATATAAATATTTCTCAATTTCCTCTTTTTCTTCCTTCCTCTTACTCCATTCGACTCTTGTGAAAAAAACTCCGCCTCTGTTGGAAAATTTACTATCACTTTTTTCTGTTCAGAAAAATATATAGTACCATTTACTGATTGATATTCACCATTTGTCTTGTTAATTTGAATTTAATAGCAAACTTCTTAATACAGTTTCGCGTTTTCAATATTTTCATCTCATCTCTACAACTTTTTTTTCATAATCGTATTTTCCCACCACAGCCAATTTTAACCACGCAGATGAAACCTGGCAGTTCATCTAAACAACCCTCAAGCAACAAATCTAGCATCTCAAAGTCGAATGAAGCTATAAGATCTAGTAGCAACAGTGCTCCTAAAGAAAAGAAAAAAATTAGCCGTCTTCGAACTGGTAAGTATATGACATGTCTTTTGTTTGACATCAATTACTCACAAGTTTAGGATGTTGGACCTGTAGACGCCGAGGGTATAAATGTGATGAAGGTAAACCGCATTGCAACAATTGTATTCGACTCAGCCTTGATTGTGAAGGATACGGTATTAGGTTAAAATGGCAGGACGACAGCTATAACAAACAACACAAGAAAGCCAAAGGTGAATCATTTTCAGGTACGTTTTTAGCCTTTTCCTTTGACCCTTGATATTAATGAGCATATTTAGATACTAATTCGAAATCTAGTGGCTCTCTTACTTTTGAACCCTATGAACCAGCTCAAAGTCAACCAACAACTACAACACCATACGTTCATGAGACTTTTCAGCATACTTTTCCCTTGACATCCATGTTTCAGGCAGAGCCGACCACACCGTCTTTTCCAGTTCAGCCTGCTCTGCCTCTTACTCAATCCTATCAACCCACCCAAGCGCTAACATCTCACCAAGCACCAATATTCTACCAGGCCTTACAAGGCTACTCGCCAGTCGAACAACAAAATGAGTTCCCAGCGCCGGAACAAGCCACCTTTGAACAGGTTCAACTAACTCAAATATGTTTGCAGCATTTTCACATGTTCAAGGAGTCTAAGTTTGCCATATTACTTCCCGACAGCCAGTTTTTCAGAGTGGTTACGGAATACATGCCATTGTACGAGCCTCTATCCAACGCAGTGGCTTGTCTTTCTGCTCGTAATCTTTCTCAAGTTCAAACATCGTACATGCAGATTTCAATCGACTTTAAAATCCGCGCTCTTAAATTTCTTCGACATGATTTAGAGACCCGCGGTGTGTCTGAATATTCAATCATTTGCATGATTATGTTAGGAAACATTGAGATTAACGAGCAAAATGTTGAGACCTTTGTCCAACACCTTGATGGAGCGGCAAATGGAGTATTGAAGATCTTGGACAAAAATCATGTATTTGAAGCGCCAGAGAATCACTTGAATTTCTTGGTGGTGCTCGATGCTTTAGCATATCAGGATATTGTCTCCAGCGTGTTTTTAACAACGCGACCTCGACTACGAAGGGTGTACAAGTCTCAGTGGAGTTTTCTCAAGATAAAAACCAGCGATTATTATTACGGAATGCGAAAACTTTTGAATAACTTGTCTGAAATCATTTGTCTAGCTCTTGCCCTTTATGAAACTGATATTAACAAGTCACCCATCTCCGAAGTGCAGACTGAAAATGTTAAAAGTTCTGGCAAGCCATATCCTCATTTTTACTGTGTCAGCAAGTCTCTCTATACTCCTCAACAACTCACAACGTACCACGAGATTTTCAAAAATATTAACGAATTTGTTCTTCCAATCGGCACAACTCCCAAAATTAACAATCTCATCATTGCTTGCAAGTTTTCAATTTTACTATACTTTTTCCTGCAGCTGGACGAAGATGAGTTTGTCTATGAGCTATCACCAAAAGTCAGGCATATCAAGGACCAAGCCTTTCAATCCTTGGAAAACCTACCGGCCAAGGAATCCGCGTCATGTTCTCAAGCTGTCTGGATATGGTTGATTGGAATTGTATCTGAAGTAGAATATGAGCGAACTATGATTTTGAATCGCATCAAATCGTTGTATGGAACGGTTCCCAGGTCGTCATTATACTCGGTCATGAACTTTTTGGGGATTTTTTGGAAGTTCAGAGACTCGCCAACGTATAAATCGTACACTTATAGGAGTTTATTGCTGCTAGTGATTCAGCAGACTGGATTCTTGGTTATGATGTAGCCAAATAAACCGCCTATTAATTGTTAGTAAACGAACATGAAGTTATCCATATACTTGATAAGTAAAACCAGAGGAGCCAGATGAAAACCTGGTTCATGTCGAGATTTGAGGACAACACTTTAGAAATAAATGAGAGTGAGAAATGACTCTTGAGTTCTCTAACTTTGTAGCTCCAGAAGGCCTTGCAGAACGTTTATTCAATGGGCTTATCTTTCTTTTTAACTTTCTTTGAATAGAAACAGAGTCATTTATAGTGAAAAGAAGAAATGAAAAGAAAAAAAATTGATCAAAGTGAAAGACAAGAAAAAAATTAAAAAATGTATTTTTTTAAAAGGAAAATAGCACTTCACCCACGCCCCCGAAAAAGCATGGAAATTTCTACGAGAGATTCTTTGCTGCTGCTTCTTCTGGAAATTGAATGTATAATTGTAACCTTGTACAAGGCTTTGAATTAGTTTGATGTGTGTTCTTTCAAGACTCTGAAGAGCACAGAGTTAACGATAAGTCTGGAGAACTCTTGAAAAGTAGCAAGTCCACAAACACCACTAAAGATACCTCTAGAGTATCTCTTCATCAACCAGCTGTGTGACTTTGAGAATACCGTCTCACTCCTTTGACCTATGTTTCACGTAGACTTAAAACCCCTCCGGCACACTGAAGTCTACAACAATTTTACAGAATAATTTTGCTACATGAAGTTACGTTGGTTTGGCTTTGTATACTTGTCTAAAAGACTAGCCACAAATCTCAGAAAATACATTAGAGAGTTGTCCTAGATCCCTTTTAGCAACATTGTTCAATATGAAAAAAAAGAACTTTTGTGTGCTACGCTTCTTTCAGTGACTTCCCTCGCTGACTTAGCCTAGTCCTAATTGTGAATTGCTGCTTCACCTACTTTTTCCTGAACAGCTATAGTAGTCATAATTCGAAAGAAATTCCAGGCAAGAATAAATTCATTAATTCTGATTCATAATATTCTAATTGGCTTGATTTTTGCAAGAGTCTGAAAGGAAATACGGAGAATCTCAAGATATAAAAACTCCATTTTTAAATTAAAATAAATTCATCTGAGACTTTGAAAGAACAAAAAATGCCAAAATCTCTTAATCTGTTGCACTCAGGACTGGAGTTTGATGGATATTGATGCCAAATTACTATAAATCACCAACCTGGGCCAACTTGGTCTGACACCCCTGGTTCATAAAAGAAAGTGCCAGGGGGTCAAGTTGCAACAACGTTTTTTGACAATGGTATTCCTTATAATGTCAATTCCAGTTTTTCTTGTAACTTTGTTGTACCTGGTATAAACACTATTTTGAAGTTTGTTAATTGTATCCCACCACCAGCTGTTATTCATGCCTTTCTCTCAGTGTTCCGCCTAGAGATACGTCTTATTTAGACAAATTCCCACTGGATAGCCCACTTAAAATCCTACACAAAAATGTGTGCTGTTGCTCATTGAACATTGAGTCGTGGCTTTAACTCCTTTATGCGCTGAGTATGTTAGAGAAAGTTTTACTGCGGTCATGCGCTTCTTCACTAACTGACCAGTGGCCAATGACACCCCAAGTTGTACTGGCATCAAGACCAAGTAATCATGACCGTGACATCAAATAGTAGTTGTTGCTTTGCCTGCTCTCTGCGAACTTGAAGCCTTCTAAAATAGGGTGATATTTGCAATTCTTCAAGGTTTTAAACAAAAGTAATTTAAAACCAATCAGCTTCTAACTGTAGAGTATATCATATCTCCTGGTATGAAAATCTCATTGATATCAAGTCCTGTACCTAGTGTGAACCTGGGTTGAATAGCATGGTGTTTGGAGTTTAAAGCAACAGTTAAATGTCTGGGACTTGGCTCAAGTCAACCCATATTAGACCTAAGCTATATCAACTGCTATTTACGTACACAGCTAAATCAATAGAGACACTGAATTCAGAATGTCAATGTTGGACATTTGTTAAATGGTTGAGTTGTTGTGTTGAGTGTAGATTTGTTTTCCGACCAAAAAAATCAAGTCTCCTATGTTTTCAATCCATTTCACAGCTACAACATCATGGCTTGAATTCTGCCACTCTGGAGATTAATTCAACAATTTTTAATTTATTCATTTTATTCTTGATATTGGTATCGTCAAGGTCAATGGTAGTTTTTATCAACTCAGGGCGATGCTGGTAATTTATTTACAACCTTCAAAATCTTTCTCCTTTCTATCAACAATTCAAAAAGATTTGAAACTCCAAGAAATAGTTGAATTTAGTAAAAGATTTTGGCGACAAAAGGTATTTATATAAAGCTCTCGACGTTAGTAGCTAGCCCATGGTTTAAGGTATTAAGTGAAAAATAGCAATCTGACCATCCCCCCGACCGCCACTAAATTTACTATTTCAAGTGTTGACCCTCTCTCGAGCATTAGTATCACCGTTCAGCCTGTCAGCTCTCCATAGGAACTCGTCCGACTGTCTTGTATGCTGAAAGACCACTAATTCAATAGAAAATACGAGTCGCAGAACGTTACATCTCGATCAGACGACAGACCAATGTTAACGCGTTTATAGAGTACATATGGTCTTTCTCTAGAGTATCTTTGGCAATTCCATTAACTACTTAGACTGTTCGTTAGCATGGAAAAGAGAAAGAAACACCCGTGCGTTTTGGAATCAGAAACCCAAGAGTAGAAAGGCTTTTTGCTGTAGAATAGTTCTAACCTGAATTTTCCATATGCAGAGACAGTATAGTAAAGGGAAAAAGAAAAATTGGGGCAGACTAGCTGAGGTTCTTATATCCTGGTGTCGTAATGAAATTATCTACCTGGAGATTCATGTTAATACAGACAAAAGGAAATGACCATTAATGCTTTAAAATAGTGTGCCATGCCCGAGTACTTATGGCGGATTTGTTTCGTTACAGAGTGGGAGGCAGCGCCAGCAGTAAACCAGCATATCAGAGTGAAGTTAGTAGAAGCCTATCAATCATGGTCTTTTTAAGAGGATTCAGCCAGCAAAGTAGCAACTAAAAACACACTGACAAAGCTGAAAAGATGGAAAATGTCGACAAGATAGCATGCGTAGCCTTAGGTACATTCTTTCCAGTCTATTCACAGGTCTAAAAGTATCAAGAACAAAAAAAGTATCAAGAAAAGAAAAATAGATGGCAGAAATGTAAAGTGAATAAAAAGTAAGATGGGAAAAAATTCATAACCAAGAATAGTGGACATGTAAAGTCGAACAAAAAGTTTCATGCTCATTTGTACTAAAGAATTTCTATTCAAGTCTGTGTCTAGGATTTATGGTGGACTGAATACATCTAGGCATAGCTCAAGTCTAGCTAAGGATATCAATAGAGCTAACAATAAGGTTTAAACATGAAATCTTTACTTTACGTCGTAAAATACAGCCAAAGAAATTGCCCACCATAGTTTATCAAGAAGTTTGTCAAGTTAATGATAATCATTGTTACGGGAAAGGCTCGTTCTGTGAATTATCTACCCTGGTAGTAGCTAAATTTGAGGCCAAAAGCAAGCCTTTGATACAATAGAACTTGAATCTTTACTGTTATCAGGACGTCGTGTCGAAATCTGAAAATCACAGTGAATATACCTTCTGTTAACATGACATTGACGCAAAGCCTCTACTCTATTTAAAACCCTGAGAAAAAATGCCAATGTAAATCTAGAATTTAACGTATCAGTGAAAGACAAAAAACGACATGAGAAAGTTCCTGTTTTTTTGAATAGACAAAACCACCGTGAAATAGAAAAACCTGATAAAAAATAATTAAGGCCATAAAGGGACCCTCTGAGAAAAGCTAGGTCTCTTTTCAAAAGAGTTTCTAGAATTTTAGCAAGCCATGAAGAAGGTATGGGGGTAAGAAGAAAAAAATACAAAATGCATCCCAAAAAAAATAACACGACCTAGAAATATTTGTGACTTATTCCTACTCTTCAGTTTATACGACAATGTTGATTTCAAAAGATTCAAACGAGCAAAATCAAGCCTTGGATCTTAAGTCTCAGTGCTGAGTGAAAAAACCCAATATAATCAGCATGGAAGAGTTTTGATTGTTTCAATTAACAAGTCTCTAAATATTTGCAAGCTTCAGCAAAGAAGGGTTTACGATAGACGGTATGGATTGTCTTGCCGAGTTCTAGTTTGCCATTCAGCAGAATTATTAGTGCTAAAGACGAAAAAGGCTAAGATAGCTCTGTCCTGAGTCCTTTCTGACCTGCACTTGAAGGTTAAACTATATACCCTTTAAATATAGTCAAGCAAACGTCTTCATTAATAGCAGTAAGTGTGCTAGAGGCTATAAAATGAATTGGGTGAGCTCAGGCAGTAATAAACCTGCAAGAAAAAAACATTGACGCGACAAATAGTCCATAAAAGATCAATAGCACCTTCAAGTTTCATATGTAGCTGCAAATCTTTTGGTTCTATCCTTTTGAAGAATCCTGGTTGACCAAATACCTCTACGTAGCGACCACACTCAACCTAAAAAAATATCAGTGACCGACAAATCATCTTTAACAGCAAGAACAGAAAGAACAAGTAAGAAAAGTCCATTTTCTCTGGTTCACAGACTACTAGAGAGCAAACTGCCTCAATCTACCAGTTATCACAGTCTATCAGCGAATCTCAGTAGACAAGAGGATGATAATGTTTGACGCAATTAGTGGTAATAAAAAGATAAATAAAAGATGGTTGTTTCAAGTTTAGATGAAAGTATTCTGGTCTTGTCGTTGTAGACAATAATGGCAAGTCGAATATGCCACCACATCTAGCATTTAGTAGTCAAACGTAGCAAGATATTGAACACTTGCGTGCCTATAGTACTCTTCAACTCTCAGAATTATTTAAATCTCAAGTATGGAAAAAAAAGAGTTGTACAAGTTGGAGAAGTGTTGGAGAAGAGTTGGAGAGGAAAAGACTTTTTTTTTGGAACAGGCCCAACGAAAAACCGACGTTAACACAAAAGTTTTGGTTGTTTTCAATGATTAAAAAAGCGTTCATAAGGACTATCAGACTTGTAGTGTAGTAGTTTGAACTATCTTGGATTAATCCAGAATGCCGTATCTTAACTTCAGCCCGATATGTCGACACGTCGGTTGGCCTTTTCAAGACATCGAAAACAGATGAAATTGTGTTTGAGAGGTAAGTAAAATTCAAGCAGAAACTTCACAATATAAGGTGTCAAGCACTCAAGAACAAACTCATAAGAAGTCACTGAAGCATCTTTAAATGACAAGAACTAGACTAACAGCTGAGCAAATGAAAGCCCGTGAGCGTTCACTTCTGACCACTATACTGCAATCCTGAAGACAAGCTTCCACGACATTGCTTGAGCACTGTAGTAGAATAAATACAGCATCATTAGAGAAAAGTAAGGAAATCGTAGTGTTTGGGCAAAAGAAAATATCCTTAGGAAGGAGAAAATAAGAAGAAACAAATTTACTTAAAGTTTTTGAAATATAATTTTGAGTCAGGTACTTTGATGTTTCTCGTGAACAATATAATGTACTAAACACGCAATCTGCTGTTCCCATGTCTTATTGAACTTCATTTTAAAGGAATCTCGTGTATTGGTGAATATGCGTCTGCGTTCTCAAAAATTTCCCAAGCCATTCAAATTTTTTCTTGCTTTTTTTGAAGTCCCTTCCACTTCTCTTCCTTTTATATTCTTGTTCAATTAATATCTCCAACCTTCCAAGCAAAATCCTGGTATTGAAGCATCTCATTTAAAGGCTCTTGTGTTATCAACAGCTTCCTTTTTAATTTCCAACAATTTCCAGCAATTTCCCCCTAAATCATTGAATTTCATCTTCATCACACGATCTTTTATAAAAGCAGCAACTTTTGATATGATTTATTTTCTTCATTAACTTTATTGCTTGAAAATGTTTCTTAACTCATTTAAGTGGATGTGCATTTTGTAGATTGTAAGTGTGAAACAGCTTGAAAGCAGGCGAGAATATCAAGTTAGCAATTCTAACTTGCCACCATCATGTTTATGAGAGCTAGTAACAAGTTATTTTAGCATCTCTTCACCACGGTTCCTTTAAATGCTCTATGGAAGCTAGCCAAGAACATTTTTATCATGGCATTTGGTTCATTCACAGATTTCTGGCCAAAATTTTGCTAGCTCATATTTAGACCTTCTGTAAATTGTAAACTCCTCTGTATCCCGTCTCTTGAATTGAGTCTCAAGTATTGTTAATGGTGTTATGCTCAGATTTCCCAAACTTCTCAGGCAGCCCTTGTTTCTAATCCATGGCTTTATTTGCTAAGACTGACCTGCTGAAAGAATTTCGATTCTACTTCCTTGATTATTGCAAAATGTAGATAGATAGATAGATTTATTTTTATAGTCACAGCTTATATAAACATCACATATTGTATTCTTTGCAACTCACTCGTGTTGAGATTTTTGTTGCTACATATATGCTCCGCAATAGAGCGGGACTGTGTCTGGTGTTGGTCATGTTCGTGT
>JAKTYJ010000217.1:0-13135 GCA_030674515.1 Geotrichum armillariae | reverse complement strand
TTAGCAAGCTCAAGAGAGGAATTACGAAGGAAATGATTGACTATTACAAGTCGTTTAGCAAAGAGGGTATTGTAGGTTAGATATAGACATTGATATTTTAAGCACAGAGAACCGCATTTCAACCACGACAATACCACAAATTGTTAAAAAAACCTAATGATATAGGCCTAAAGCCGCCTAAGTAAACAATTCGGAGTCTAACTACGATAGACTGGCTATATCAATGTTGGGATTTTGCCAGCCAATTTTAAGTAATATTACATAAGCGATCCCCGGCAAGGCTTTCTTCGTGCAGGCATTTACATCCGCCACCAGCCACCCACAAAAGCTTTGACAGAAGAGAAATCGCGACTGAATTTTAAATTCTTTTTTTCTTCAATACACCAAGTCTTTACAATTCAGAAATCAGAAGCATTTTCATCTTCTGTCGCGACATTTGTTTACTTAGACATCTTCGCCAACATTTGGAATCTAAAGCCCCAGACTGCCCTCAACCATAATTTTTAAATCAAAATAGTTTCAAACCAAATCCTCCTTTTCTTCTTCACGCCTTTTACTACTGTTTGTCACTCATTTCGTGTCAATATTCAGTCAGATTCTAGATCTACAACTCATACTTCACCGTCTTCTTTCTCTCGTTATTTAGATCACACGGTTGCAAATTGGTTTCACGCCCCCAGGTACCGCGTATTCAACAAACAACAATTCGATTTTAGTTTTAGTCAACAAATTGACTTCGATATTATTCTCTACGCGCTTTTTCTTGTCTGACAACTTTCTCTCTGATTTTTTTTTTGCATCGCATTCCACAGGTCCTAAAATCGACTTTAGCTCCCTGTCATTATAGTTCAGGCCACCTCCTTCCAATACTGTCCCCGTTGAAGGATATCGATCCTTGGAGCTTCTCTTGGAGATCAATATATCCACTTGGTCGTTATTCAATATTGCAAAATAAAGTCTACCTTTCATCGATCTGTGAGTAACTCTGCTTTCGGGACATTATAACAGTCGATACTCATTTTCTCCACATATTCATTCAATTGTGATATCAACAGATTCACCAGCTCTTTTATGATAACTCCCCAGGACAACTTTGAACGCTCGCATAAGGAAGATCCATTAAGTACTTATCTTGCCGAGCACCCTCTTGAAGATATCTTAACTGGC
The DNA here is from genome assembly GCA_030674515.1 of Geotrichum armillariae. Lineage (NCBI taxonomy): Eukaryota > Fungi > Ascomycota > Dipodascomycetes > Dipodascales > Dipodascaceae > Geotrichum > Geotrichum armillariae. The sequence continues at coordinate 11,968 of JAKTYJ010000217.1, read as the reverse complement.
AACATTGGATCTCGGGCGTCTAATGAGCTGACATTGGATTCCTCGGCTTGTATCTGCCAAGAGGATGGGTTCTGCTCATGCTATGTGATCCAGGAGAAAACCATTAGAACGCTTGAAACCCAGCTTAAAACTGCTGCTGAACTTGGCCAGGCCATTCTGGTAAGGCATCAGGACTACATTGTTTCGGCGGAACAAGAGAAGACCAACTTGCTTTCGGAAATATCTCAATCACTCGAGCGCCTGCAACTTGCCGACACGGAGAATTCAAAGGTTACTGGAAACAATACTCAACTTGTCAAGCAACTTAGTATTGTTAGTGAATCACTTTTTGTGTCAGAAGCCAAGGTTGAACAGCTTACCCGAACCTTACAGGACCAGCATTCGCAATTGGTCAAAGCCAATACCTATGCGTCAAGGACAGAAGCTCTGGAATCTCAGATCTCAATGCTCGAATCTGCACGAGAAAATCTACAACAAGAATCATGCATTGCTACACGAGACAAACGACTAGCAGAATCTCGATGGCGAAAAACTGAGCGGATGCTCGAGAAACTTACTGTACAGTATCAAAAGCTAGAACAAGATACATTGAGTGACGATGGTATTAAAAGAAAGAAGACAAAGTCTGATGAAGATATACCTGTCACTCCTATTCAAGGCTATATCAAAAGCATTCTGGCAGAAAACTCTACGTTAGAGGCTGTTACCGTTGAACTCCAAGAACAACTATCTGCCTCTAAAGAAGAAATTAAAGCTTTACGCAAACAACTAGCCATCAACGCGCATCCTGGCTACACAGACCCGACAGAAAATCAGAGAGAGGTACATCATCACCATCATTTTCACGTTCTTCCTCCGAACTTCCAGTCTAGGCATCCAAGTACGCCTAGACTACGGAGCAAACCTTACATTACTTCTGGAATCCCAACACCTCCTGACTCTAATGAAAGAACTGGGTCTAGTCACCAAGGACGCCGTGATATTAGCGGCCCTCGATATTCTAGTCGCCGAAGAAGACACTCTTTACCAGAAGCACATGAAGATGACAGCGACAGTTATACTGGAGATGAAGCAGCTTCTGACTACTACTTTGATAATTCTCAACGTTACGGAATGGACAAAAGTGCTATTAGGAAGTTTATTTCACATGAATCAGGCCTTCGCGGGACTGACCAAATTTCAATGGTTGATCCTGTATTGTACTCGCACTATCCTGGGTCTCCAAATATGGTGATTGAAGAAGATGAGGATATGAGTATGGTTTATTCACCTATGCCTAAGCTCCATCGTACAACTTCTCACGAAAGTATATTTTCCGCCCTTGATGTGAACACCCAAGCACCAAGTTCTCCACAGTTATCTGCTCAATTCGCATCTCCGATTGCTAGCACAGCGTATCTTTCCATTCCTGAAATTAATTCTTCACATCGCCCTTCTTTATACGGGAATATGGGTACTAGCAGCAAATCTGAAGTGGCCAATGTATCTGCTGAGTTTACATTCTCTGCTACCCAACAATCTAGTAAAGTAGGAAGCAAAATGTTGTTATCGGCTGCTGTTGCAAATAGCGCGAGACGAAGAAGTTCTTTAGCGTCGTTTAGATCTAATACTTCGTCAGTTGTGCCTTCATCAAATGCTAGTACTGTGTCATCAGCTACTTCGACTTCTTCTTCATCCACACTTGCGAATGGAAAATGGTCTACTTTCTTTACAAAACTTAGAGGTGGTGGGATTACAGAAGAACCCGAGCAGCCGACGCTTAAACCTCTAACCACACCAATGCTATCTTCTCCCCGATCTGCCATTTCGACCCCTATCATTCATCATAACGTATTCCCAAGCCCTCTTTCAAGCACTTACTCACCATCTGCAACATACATGAATAGCGGCTTTTCCACAATCAGCAATCACCATAGTAGTAAAGACTCAGTATCCACCCTAAGAGCTTCTGCATCTGCGTCTTCACTTAAAAAACCGTCCGTGAATGCATTTTTAGATTATTATTATTATAATCCTCCTTCTTTGACGACATCGGCTACTACTACTACAACGCTATCAAGTCCTCGACAGATAACACCACCACCACCAGTTGTTTCAACTGGTTTACTGGATGAACGTGCACTTGCTGAAGCACTTCATGAAGGTTTTTAACGAATTCTTTTTGTTTTTACTACTACTCTTAATTAATTATCATGTTTTTTGTTGGAATTGAACGCATTTTCTTCTTCCCTTTTACAAGCACTATTAAATGTTAATTTGAATAGTGATAATTTATTTCATTGGTATCGTTTCTTGTAAAATCTAATCTAAAGCAAATATTCATATTCTTCAATTCCACGATCCTTGCGAGAAAATAGAACTCTGTTGTCGTTGTTGAATTGCCTTCTTCACAGCGTCATTCTTGACCTTGTTTGCAATATTCTGTGCAGCTTCGTGTCGCTTAGACCCAGAAACACCCAACTTTCGTTTTTGTTGGTAGTTGACTGAAGCTTTAGACGAAACACCAGTTGATCCACCTCCAATTGTGACCACCACATAACCAGTTGCTCCAGATCCACCTTCAGTAGTAGTGCTGTTCGCGGTTTTGGCACCTAAATTAGAAGCATCGACGGTATGGAATGAACCTGAAGTTCGGAATGATGCAGAAGCACTTGCGAATGAAGAGCCCTTGAACACAATCTCGTCGTCATCATCATCCATAGCAAGGTCCACAATATCAAGAGATTGCATATCAGCTTCAACCACGGTACTCACAGCGTTCGCACCGTTACCATGTGCGACTAGAGTCCGACGCTCTTGTCGACGGTTGATAACTCGAGTATTACTTGTCATGGAAATAGACAGAGTACTGGTTGGTTTAGCAAACACACCAGCACCAGGCATACCCAACATGTTCTCGTTTTGATACTCTTCTTCATCTTCTTCGTCATCTCCGATGAGCTGTGTTTCCTCAATCGCGTCCCCAAGGGTACGACTGGGCTCCCACGAATCATCAATGATCTTTGGTTCAACATCATCGTCCAAGAATGAAAGAGTCTCGCGGATGTATTCAGTAGTGAGCTTGCGCTTCTTTCGTAAAGTCTTATCCTTAGTAGCTGTCGAAGGTTCCTTCCTAATATTAGTGGTAGAAGGTGGACCCATGCTATTGCTTCGACTGCTAAACTCACTTTCAGGCTCAATCATCTGAGTATCAGCTGGGGTAATTTGTGGGCCAGCGACAGCGACAGCGGCAGTAACTTTCTTCACCTCTTCGTCGCTTTCTTCTTCTTCAGATGAATCATCAGCAAAACAATGCTTAGAATCCAAGAAACTACCAGAATCAGCAATTGCTTTCAAGAAAGCAGCTGCCTTGGGATTTCGTGACATGGCTGATAACTTGTCGTTATCCTCCAACAATTTCTCACGACGTTTAGCTTCTTGTCTGGCTCTACGACGACGATGTTCATTTCGCTTGCGGTCATCCTCGTCGTCATCTTCATCCGAAAGTCCATCGAGAAGACTACCGTTACCACGTCGCTTCTTGCGCCATCCACCATTTGCGACGTCATGCATTAACTTATTGACCAGTTCTTCATCCTTAGACCGCTCTTTCTGAGCAAACAGTTTTTGCAAATCGGCTTCGCCTTCATTAGCATTGCCAGAGTCATCAACCATGTTTAGCAATTCAGCAGCCAACTCCGGGTCCATCTCGTCGTCACTGTTGCCTCCTAGACCAGCCCATTCATCGTCACTTTCCACAGCTTCCTCGTCAGCAATCTCACGAGCCTTTTCCTTGTCCCACTTAGTTTGTGGCTTTTTGACTTTCTTAGCCACTGCTTGGGTGATAGCTTGAGTTGTTGCTTGAGTAGCATCATCCTCATCTGAAGGTGCTGTTTCCTCGCGTTCAGGGCGTTGTTTTAGTCTTCGGAGACCTGGCTTGACCACTAAATCTTCTTCCTTTTCCTCGACATCACTGTCATCATCCCACAAATCTTGAATTGCAGGTCGTTTAATAGAGGGCATGGGAGTAGGAGGAGGAAATTGTGATAACTGAGTAGGAGGATGATCGATCTCATTATCAAAGGTATTACGACGAGATTGAGTTGCCTGGGTGTCCTGATCGTTTATTTGTTGAGTGAATTCCTGACTCTCATCTGTTTCAACAATCACAGCCTTGATATTCTCATCCTGAGTAGGAAAGTAATTGGCAGCAGCTCGCAATACATTGGCTCCATCCTTAACCAGTTCAGCCTGAGTTGCTTCGAACATTTGAGTCATAGATAAACCAGCTGGAATTCCGACTATCTGAGTAGGTTCAAACATTTGTGACATTGAGAGTTCGCCTCCAGTCTGAGTAAATCCACCAAATGGATCAGAAATTGTAGCACTGACAGTAGGCTGAATGGCTTCTGCATCTTCATCGTCGTCGTTAGAAATATGGGCACGACGACGTTTTGAAGTACTCTTGAAAGTCAAGTTAAGATCGCCATCTTCGTTATCAGATTCTGTCACGTCATTTTTATCTTCGAGCTGAGCCAAAGTAGATGGAACTTGAACTTCATCTTTGTTTTCGAAAAGTGCCATGTCAGCGTCTTCTTCTACTTCAGACTCATCCTCAGCATCTTCATCAGCGTCAACATCTGCTTCATCATCATTAAATCCCACAACCAGATCGCCATCGCTGTCGTTCTCAACATCGCTTTCAGGAATATCATCAATATCAATCTTAAATTCAGCTTCTTCCTCATCGCTATCTCCATTATCAACTTTGCCCTTAGCTTTCTCCATCTCCTTTTCACGTTTTCGAATCAACGCGGCAGATCGCTTAGCCTCATCCCAGAGCTTCTCCTTCAGATCTTCTTCATCATCCTCATGTGCTTCATCAACAACACCTCGAGCCTTCATTAAAGCTTCCTTTTCTTCACGATCCTTCAAAATTTGCTCGCGTTGCTTGGCCTTGAGACTCGAGATCAAGTTTAGGTCTTGTCGTTGATTAGTGGTAGAACTAGCTTTGCTGGTTATAGTTTTGACCCCTGCGAGCTCTGCAAGCTTTCTCATAGCATTGGATGGTTGAGGGGGCAAAATTTCTAGGTCTGAGTCTGAATCTGAGAGATCAATTGTGGCATTCTTCTTAATTCCCTTGACTTTGGAAAATTTAGAAAGGTAACTGGCTCGCCATGGTGGAGCGTCGCGTGAATACCTTTGGGGCTTTTTGGCAGAGCCGGAGCGATCTAGTGGAGAAGAAGGTGCCTCTATTTTGACATGCTTTTTCCTTCTCGTTGAATTGGGTGTAACTGGAGTGACAATATGATTAACTGGTTCCTGGGGTACAGGGGAAGATGGAAGTTTAGCAAGTTCAGGTTTATAGCGCGGGCCAGCATCTCCTTCGACATCTGATCCCATGGGACTGGTAATAGGAGTATGATGCTCTCCTGGACTCATTCTAAACAAGATTGTTAGTCTTTGCAATAAATAAAGGGTTTGTAACTTACACTTCATGGTCGTCACTATAAGTTACAGCAGGCTCAAAAGTGCGAGCTGGACTCTTTAATTTTGATTGCCTGAATTTGCTGAGAAAATATGCTGGAGTTATTCTCTTTGAATTGTTAACAGTCGGTTCGATTTGGAGTTCTCGTCTCATTCGCTGAGTTTCACGTTCCATTTCCTCGAGTTCTTTTGCAGATAACTAAAATTAAGTTAGTTCATATTCATTTTCAGAATCTGGATAATCTTACCTTCTTGGACTTGCTTTTGGATTTGGGAGTCTCTAGAGTCTCATCGCGTTCTTCGTTGTCACTGAGATTTTGAGTAATGGGTTCAACGGAAGTTTCCTCCTCAGCTGCTTCTACTACTGGACTTGAAGGTGGCGATAAAAACAGATCCCTCTCGTCATCAGAAAGATCAGCTAGTGTGGGTCGGATAGGTTGAGTAGTAGTCACTGGGGAAGAAGTCTTGTTCACAGGACTCGCACTTGAGGATGGCTCAATGTCACCCTTTAATTTAGTCAGAAGTTGAGAGCGAAACCTATTCATAAAAGCCTCGTCTGTCTCTTCTTTATCATCTTCAGAGTCTTCGCCGATAAGGTCAAAGCCAATACTTGATGGCTGTTTTTGTGTAAATTGTTGATCAAACACCTTGAGATGCGTCTCTAATTTAGACATTGAATCAAGACACGGGTTTTCAGCTGAGATGAGTTGTGTTTCTACCAGATTCTCATGGGATTGTGTTTCTTTTGAAGAGTCGTGTTTGTTGCGCTGCTCAAACATGGATTTGCTCGCGTCTAGGTCACCAAAGAAATCATCACCATCAGCTAGAGTGCTAAAAGAGAAAGCAGTATTATTATTTTCAATTTGATTTTCCTTGTCAATGTCATGAGACGCGACTTGAGCTTTCTTGCCGTAGGTGTTTTTAATAGGTCGCGACGGACGCGATTCAGGAGTCTGAACTGACGACATGGTAAGCTGTTGTGAATAAATAAATATGAGTGAAATGAAAGAAAGAAAATGAAAGAAATAAGAAGATGAGTGAGAGTGTGTGAAATTAGAGAATAGAAAATGAGAGAGTAGAAAATGAGAGAGTAGAAAAAGATTTGTGAAAAACTAAGAAAGAAAAGAATTTATTTCTCGTGTCGCGTTATTTAAGTTGTTTCCTCTTTAGGACAACTCCAAACACACGAAAATGTCACGACCACTCAATTTAAAACCCGAGCTAAATTACATGTAGCCTAGGATACTGCCCTTTATGTGAATATAGTCTAGATAAGCAAAAGGTTTCGTGTTCAATCATTAATTTATGTTTACTTGAAGTAAGAAAGAGAAAAAAAAGAATAAATAATCTAGAATCAAACGCGAGAAGACACGAGTCTGCCACCAACCCAAACATTAGTTGTATTTCTATCATCACCATTGAACAGCCATTTTGCAACAAGGTTGTCAAGTCTAGAAATGTTGGTTGCGGATGCGGTAGAATCAGAAGACTGCCATTCAAAGACATCGACTGGAGAATCTTTGGCTTCCAAATCAACTAATTGAGCGTCCCACTTCTTGCCAACCTCAAAGTTGCCTAGGGAGCTCTCGAGGTTGCAAACCTTGGCTCCACCAAGAGTAGCGAGGTAAAGAACTTCAGAAATACTAAGCTTGTCAGCGTCGTTTTCGGTAGCCATAGTAACATGGCGAGACACCAAAAGAGCATGTCTGGCGACTTCAAGGATACTGGGAGAAAAACCTCCAGAGCAGTCTGTTCCAAGACTGACCTTTAAGCCTTTGTCTAGATATGTTCTGATTGGAGCTTCACCACTTGTGATAGAAGAGTTACTGATAGGGCAGTGGGAAATTCCACAGTCTCTGGCTTTAATAGTATCAATTTCCTCGGGGGAGAGATGAATAGCGTGTGCCAGAATAGTCTTGTCAGTCAGGATTCCAGCAGTATCGTAGACATTTGTGTAAGAAGAGCTTTCTGGGAATAGCTCTTTGACCCAAGCGATCTCGCCCTTGTTTTCGGAAATGTGTGTTTGGCAAGGCAAGCCAGTCTTTTTCATCATTTCACCCATCCATTTCATGGAATCGTGGGTACAAGTAGGTGCGAATCGAGGAGTAAAGATCGGAGACACAACTTCATACTCGGGATCAATAGATTTGATGTGCTCAATAACTTCTAGATCAGCCTTTCGAGACTGCTCCTCAGTTCCATCTGTATAAAAGTCTGGGGAGTTTTGGTTCATACAAACTCGGCCTACAAATGCACGTTGACCCAGTTTCAGGGCCAAATCAGCCAGGACTTTGGTGGCTTCAGCGTGGATTGTAGCATAGTAGGAAGCAGTAGTGGTTCCATGAGAAAGAGTTCGGGCGATAACCTTGGAATAGATAAGCTCAGCCTTTTTGAGATCGGAGTAAGAAGACTCGAGAGGAAATGTGTAAGTCTCTAGCCAGTCCAGCAGGGTAGATTTGCCAAAGATTCCGTTATTAGGATATTGAGAAGCATGCTAATACTGAGTTAGTAGAATTCGCGGGGGGAGAGGAGGAGTGTTGATAACATACAATATGGGTATCAAAAAAACCGGGGAAGAAAAAAGATGAGGAAGTAGCAGAGGATACAACGGTGACGTCTTCTTCAGTCGCTCCATATTTATTAGCAGCCTCAAGAGCGGACTTGGAAGTCTTGTCAACGAATACAATAGTCCCTGCTTGATCGACGCCGATGGATGCCAGAGGGAGGATTTCCAGATTGCTCACAGAAAGAGAGTGAACGATGGAGCCAAAAAAGACTGTGAGTTTCTGTTTAACAGTCATAGCGAAGGTGTAGATAATAAATAAAATGAATATAAAAATGAGGAGAAAGAAGAGAAGGAATTCAGCTCTATTTATTCTATTTGTTCTGTATAAATCGTTGTTGGCCTGTTTCTCCGAATAGGCGGCTGGAAAACGACGGCAATTAATATGAACCGCGGCCCGCTGGAACTTGGGATCCCAACAGGCTTATAGCACCGGTATCTCCGGCTTAATAAAAACCCTAACCTCAAATATAATTTGCAGCACTACCACATTCGAGGAGAAATGCCTACTTGCTCCACACGGAGTCCACAGTAAAAAGCTGCTTAAAAGCACATCATGTACGATATCTCAAGAGCATTAAAATAAATAAAGATTAAGATAAAAAAAACATCAATTCAAATACATTATATATATACATTTTCTCATACCAACCTAGTAACAGTTAACAAGGGAGGTTTCATCTTATTCAAAAAGAACAAGAAGATAAATCAAAAATTAAAAAACCCAAACTACCCGAAAGCAGTCGGCAAAGAGCTGTAGTTCGCGCTGTGCAATGCAAACCAACTCTTCAGTCACACGGAATTTATGATCTCCGGTAACGTTTCTAGGTAAGTATGAGGAAAAAAAAAAGAAGAAGAAAGGAGAAAGAAAGGAGCAGAAAAGTTGGCTTTTTATAGTTGTTTTAGGTCATGTGATATAAAGTAGGGTTGCCATTCTAGGGTTCTGAGGAAATGTTAGGCTCATGAACAACAACTTAACTCTGAGCTTTTGACTGTAATTTATAAAGGCCAACTGATGATTCCTATTATTTACAACTGATGATTCCTACTATTTACATTTTCATTATCTGGCTCTTTACAATAAAACAGCAATATCTACAACTAAGAACGTTCCGTTAATTCTCCTCCTGACTGGCGCCTGTCACTATCTGTTTATCAGTGCAATCATTAGGTTCCAAGGTGGTTGATAGTTGCCAAGTGTTTGTGCATTTGCATTGTCATTTCTCTGAAATTTCAACGAGGTTTCGCAGGTGCCACAAACTTGAGATACCTGCAATCTGCGTATGTAGAACATGTTACTTGAGAACTTTCTAAATACAGGGAAAACCCCCCGCAAAAACCAATAAAACTACTTTATCTGAATAGCAGCTTAAATAGCTAATAAATTTTTGCGATATTGTCATAAGCAATATACGTTTTCAGTGGAGGTATCTTTGTGACGCAGGTTTCAGTAATTACTTTCATGTCCGGAACTTCCGTCAACAGTAATATGAGTGAGATTATTATTAACCACATAAAAAATACTCTTCGTCAAAAAGAAGTGGGCCAGGAGAAGAGCGTTTTGAGATATAACAGAACATGATATATAACTTTATAGAAAGCTTAGAAAGTCAGTGTTTCTATTTTTCGATGATCGTTATCACAAACCCACTCGTTGGTTAGCCATATCTTAATATGACAACTTAGTTTATGCCATGCTACAAAATGAAGAGTTAGTTATAAAAGACACACCCACCAATAAAAAACTAACAATCTTTGCAATTGTGTCATATGTAATGCTACTTATTTAATTTATGGCCTCTGATTTTTACCACTACTCTTAGACGGTGAAGATCCAGTCACTCGCTGACCACGATACTTCTCTTCCATATACTGAATCTGATCAGGATCCATTTGATTGGTAACACCCAGTAACGTCTTACTCACAGCTTCTGTAGCGCCAATCATGGGTCGGATCAAAGCAATAGGCGTGGCTCGCATTAATGCCATAGCAGCGCCTTGAGCACTACCAGTTTCAGCGGCTTCCGCTTTCATGTCGACGACGGCATGCTTGGCAATAGCGAGATTACGACCCATGCTGCCATAGGCAGAGTAAATACCTTGCACAACGCCAACAGGTTGGTTCGCGTATAAACTGACGGCAGCACCGCCCTGTTTCCGCAATGAAGATTGTTTGTTGACAGAGTTACTGCCATCACCAAGATGCTCACCGTTTCTGTAGCGAAATCCATCATCAGCAATAGCATCCTTGGAAAACCTGACTCCGCGTGGTTGTATCGTGCTATTACTAGCCGTTTCAAAATCGTCTTCGTCTTCGCCATCGCTTTCTATAACAGAGGCCAGATTGGTGGGTTTACTGACAACCACATCCTCTTCATCTGACTGGATTCCACGACGACTAGGTACTCCCTGTTGACGACCCGCTGAACCTTCTCCGCCCATGGCCTGCTCCGCATTTTCCAAAATAGTCTGCGTACCGGCTGCCAGCTTAGCTCCAAACTTGACCAACTCAGAGGTCGTGTTGCGCGCAAATTGCCATGCGCCCTTTTGAACGCTCCGCATCAACCGGCCGTCTTTGCGGTACTCACGTACAGGCACAACCACTAGGTCCTTGATCCCACTGCCAAGGCGCACAATAGACCGCACAGGAGCCAGACCGGCCAGCACGTCGCCAAGCTGGTTACTGCGAATATCAGGCATCCAAACTCCGTTTAGCATCTTGTTGAGTCGTGGAAATCCTGAGATGCCGTATAACTTGACGTGCTTGAGCACCATCTCAGCCTCGTCGAGAATAAAAAAATTCATAAACTCAGTGGTATGACCTGACCGTAATCCCGCGTAGTCAATCTTTTTAGGCTTGTAGTCGAGCTTAACCTTGACAGACCGAATGTCTACTTTCTGGATAAACGGAATCTCGTCTTGTAACCCAGCCACTAAAGAGTCAAACCGGTCGTCTTGGAACTCAAAAAACCTTGTAATGAAATCTAGCGTGTCTTGATCAACATGTAATCGTAAAGGAAGTACAAAAACATTGAGCACGATTTCAGACGTCGCAATTTCAGGCACGGGCCGCACATTCTCAATAATCAAATGAAACATGCTAGCACCTTCCTCTCTCTCACCCTCGCTCCGCATATAAGTCAGGAACTTGTTCCAAGTCGATGTTGCAACGTTATCGAAAATTTCGGCATCAGTCACACGTACATCAATGCGGTTCAAAAGATACTGGTCCGACATGGAATCTTTAGGCAATGGTAGATCGTTTACTCCCTGGAAGAGAGACAAGGTTCCGTTAATTCCTGATAAATGGATTCGGACTTTGTGATACTTGGATCGCTTGAGCTTAAGCTTGGATTTGCCGCCGCCCGCATGACGCAGCTCTCGTGCTAGCGAAGGAGACGGTTTGTACGGAGAGCTGACACGTGTGTTTGTGCTGGGGGAGTTTGAGTACGTAGTTCGGTTAGATGCAGATGTTGCGCTCATGGTATCGCTGGCCTCCTCGTTGATGTCTTTATTGATCATTCTTCGTAAGTCGCTTGAATCTTGGTGAGTAGACATGGTGATATAGATGGAATTAAACAACACATCAGCCACCACGTCCTCTCCATCAGACGCAACATCACTGTCCTCATCTTCATCTTCATCATCATTCTGAATAGTCGATGCTTTGGTCTTCTGTTTTTTATTGTCTTGCTTCTTAGGCTTAGTTTCTTCCTCAGCCTGGATCTTGCGGATCTCCTGTGCTTCATACTCGACGCGGAACACAGCCTTTGTAATCATGTCTCGGGTATAACTCCAGTCATAACCGTCATGTAAATCCCATGTAAAAGTTTTGACATTGAAATCAATTGAAATAGGTGCTTTGGAAACTGCTGAGCTTTCAGTGAACGAAAGTTTGAACGAGCAATCTAAAAAAGTGAAAAAATATTATAAACGAAA
>JAKTYJ010000216.1:0-13143 GCA_030674515.1 Geotrichum armillariae | reverse complement strand
GTAAATCAATTGAGCAATTGACAAGTCAGGAAATAATCCAGGAGGAAAGCCAGTTTAAGGCTAAAGGAAAATAAAAATCGAAAAGTAGCTAAAAGAAGAAAAAAAAAATAGGAGGAAGAAATAATTTTGAAGGAATTTTTCGAGGTTTTAAACCTGAGAAAAATTTAAACTCTGGGGCCAAAAGCACCGTAACAAGGTCCATGTTGTGATTTCCGTAGTAAAAAAGATATTAAGTAAGACAGAACAGCGTAATTATGTAACAACTGCGTCACTCAAATTCTTCAATATTCGATTGATTTGGCCTTGAAAAGTCTGAATGTTTGCTGGATATGAGCTTTTGAGATGGTTGAGAGGGTATTAAAAAGTCATTGATAGTAAGACTTGAGTGATCTTCTTGAATACAATCAAAAGCTGAAAACGTACATGTTGAGAAGGCATCAGAGCGAGTTGACAGTTTGAGGGTTCTCTAGCTATCACGATTTCCTTTTAAAACGCTGTCTTGAGACTTTCTTGAGACATATTGACTATAAAGCCAATACCTCCAGTCTTCATTTTAAATGTCAAAAGTTTGTGACACATGGAGTCTCAATCCCTTCTTCAGAGTACGGCTAATGATCACCCATACTTGTACATTTGCCTGAAAAAGACACGAAACTGTCGTAGATCACCGTTATTCTGCCCACGACTTCACTATACTCAAACTTCTTAAAGAAACCTGCCGTGTTCCGATCCCCGAGTCTCGGGTTTGACTCAATGCCTAACCCTGTTAGAGTCAGACAGTATTGCTTGAGTATAAATATGATTCTCTTCCATACTTTTTTTTTCTTCCCTCTCGCTATACAAAAAACATGTCTTCATACGTTAAAAACATTGGAAAAATTATTTGCATTGGTCGTAATTATGTTGACCATATCAAGGAACTCAACAATCTTGCACCTGCGCAGCCTTTTTTTTTTCTAAAGCCAAATTCCAGTATTGTGCAACCAAGTGATCCTGGAGCAAAGATCCTGGCACCTAAAGGTACCAATGTTCACTATGAAGTAGAATTGGCATTGGTTATGGGTAAAACATACAAGAACGTTTCTTTGACTGGTAACGCTGAAAAAGATTTGGAGACTGCGCTTGACGCTATTGCAGGATATACACTTGCTATTGACTTGACAGCTCGTAATGTGCAAAATGAAGCCAAAAAGAAGGGCCTTCCTTGGTCCATCGCAAAGGGTTTTGACACTTTCTGTCCATTGTCTGATACCCTGATTTCAAAAGATATTATTAAAAACCCCTACAAGGTATTTCTACAGCTGGACGTCAATGGTAAAACACACCAGGCTGATCAAACTGACTTGATGATTTTCCAAATCCCTTTGATAATGTCGTCGATTTCCTCTGTCATGACTTTACAACCTGGTGATGTGATTTTGACTGGTACACCCAAGGGCGTTGGTCACATTGTTCCAGGTGACAAGGTGAAAGCTACAATGAGCTACGATGGTACACTTTTACCAGAGGCTACTATTGAATTGGACGTTGCCGAAAAGGATGGACCATACATTTTTACAGAGACATAGATTTTCATCCAATTTCATTCAACTTCATTACATTACCAAGCCTTCACTTGGAGGAATAAATTGGCGCAAAATAACATTACCGCTTCTCAGCACCTTTTCCGAGGCCTTGTCCATTGAATATGACTGCAGGTAAACAACCTCACAAATTCCACTTTGGACAATTTTAATAGAGCATGTCAAGCATGGACACTTGTTGCAGTATAGTATAGATCCCTCACCAATTCGATCGCGACCACTCTCAAGCAAAGCATTTTCTTCAGCATGAAGACAAACACAATTTCTTAGACCTATACCAGAGTCTTGAAAGTCGTTGCATCGTTCACATCCACCTTCGTTGCAGTTTTTGAGTCCACGAGGTGTACCATTATACCCAGTTGCAATCACTCGCTTATCACGAATAAGTACACAACCAACCTGCCGTTTCATACAATTGGATCTCAGAGCAGCTAAATTAGCTAGTCGTGTAAAGTATGTATCCCAAGAAGGGCGTAACCGCAGAGGATCAGGTAAATTGACACTAGCCAGTTTGACGTAGAGCAGCTCAAGAGACTGGGTATGGTTGACAATTGTAACCTTTGCCTTGGACACAACAGAAGCTAGTCTGTCAGAGTACATGTATCTGTCGCACAGCGTGACAAATGATTCTAGAGAAATATGTGACGAAACTAGAGTGCTTGGTGTAGAATCATTACTGCAAACAGATGCAGCAGCTCGCAAAGTCTGTCGTTTTGAAAACCGAGTCCATCTCAAAGACACTGGAGCATCTACTGCGATATGCAAAAAGAATGGTCTTCTGGATAACTTTTCCAGAACACCTAGATTCAAGATATCCGTTGTAACATAATCTGATCGCCAGTGATGAGTGACAAAGTCAAGCATTTCTTCAACTGTCGCAAAGGTCATTGCTGCATCTTCTTCACTTTTATCTGGCTCGACTTGACTAGAATCCCAGTGCGCCATTGAACCAGCCTTTAAAGCATGAATTGGAATAGTGTGAGCCGTTTCGTTATTACTAAAGCTAGCTCGCGCGTCTCTTGCAATTCCCGCTATGGATTCCCTAGAATACGGATAAACTCGACCAGTTGGTTGTGAGGATGTTGGCTGAATAGAAGGTGAGTATGGATATACTTCAGTCCCACACCTGTCGACCTTGTCCGGTAAGTTATCCTCCGTCGTAGTCATATCTGTCAATTCATGAATGAGCGTTTTCACACTTGGTGATGTGTAGCCTTCTTCTTCTTCTCCTTCACGGTTCTCTGATTCTACTTCACTGAATTCCTTCGATTGCTCAGGTCTGGGGGGAGTTCCTGGAATGATGGTTACTCCAGGACGAAGTTGCTGAAAAGAATCTGGAGAGGTTTCAGGAAACCAATTCTGCGTTTCATTAACCGGACGTATAGTAGCTGGTGAATTTGGCGATTCATGAGTTTTCAGGTGAATTTGAACAAATCCTTGGAGTTTGAGAAACCAAGCAACTTCAGTCTTTCCTGAGCATAGATTGCCAGATATTCCAATGAGCATTTTGGATATGATTTAAATTATATTTATTTGATATACAAGCAAAAGAGATGAAGAAGAAAACAAGCGAGAGGCTGAAAATGCTGCTTAAAAGGCAAACTAAGAGTTTCTGGTGGTTCAAAACTTTAGATCTTAACATCTGGAGACTACAATTAGCAATTTATCAACCCCAGGAAGCCCCTTGTCGCATGTATTGATCTTGTAATGGAAATAATCGAGATATTCGGACCATGGCAGACATTCCACTCTATTAATCTCTAAATTAGGTCCATATCAGACCTATTTTTGAAAACCCTGCACATTCAACACCTCCCAAAGCTCCTCGCTGCGACTTCGCTTCTGTCCCGACCCATCGCTTTCGTGTCCTTTAATTGATAAGTAGCACAAAATCCATTCGTGGATCACTATTCACTTATTTTGGCGTGAAGCATTTCTGTTTTCGGCCTTTCGGCTCGCAGCCAAATCCGCAATAAGACTGAGCTGGGGGCCCAAAAAAAAAACGGCTCCCAAACGGTTATATCTATTTCTCCTTTTAATTTTTTTCTTTCTCTTACCTACAACAGTCCGTATCGATACTGGTGCGATATACTTGACTATGCCTGCCCCTCCATTTGCCCAACAGGCCTTCAGGGCTTCTAACAGAACAGCTCAGGCGTTGGTTGATCGTCCTGCCTCAGCTCTTCGCAATGACGTGCTCCCTCGTTATAATCCTACTGCTACGGTTGGTATTGCTCGTCGATGGGCTTCATCTTACCCCAAATATCCTTTTCCAAACATTCCTCGGCCTAAGCGTAATTTTCTTTACTATAATCCCATGGGTCCTATTAAAAGAAGACTTTCTCAGCTCCCATCTGCTGCTAGCAAACCCATGTCGTTTGTTCGTAGAACTACCTCGTTTACCTTTCAGGGGATTCGCTACAAACTCTCAACCAAATTTCGAAGAACACCTTTGGGCAATAATGACTTTTTCGTGAGAGGTTATGGCTCAATGGGATCCACTCCCCGTGGTCCTACTAATAAGCAAAAGGGAGAAGGTAATGCAAAGAAGATTTTTCTCAAGTTTTGGGCTATTCCTACTGCTACCACTATCATCTTGTGGACTGTTTTCCGTGGTGCCAAGAAAGAGTCCGAACAAGAGCAGATTGGAAAACCTGCTCAACCTTGGAAAGTAGCAGCTTACAGTACTCTACCTTTAAAGGCCATGTCCCGCTGGTGGGGAAAATTTAACGACATTGATTTACCTCTTTGGATGCGTGAACCTGGTTATAAACTCTACTCTTACATTTTTGGTGTCAATCTCGATGAAGTTGCTGAGGAAGATCTCAAAACCTACAGCAACTTGGGCGAATTTTTTTACCGTGAACTTAAACCTGGTTCTAGACCTATTGACCAAGCCGCTCCTTTGGTCTCTCCTGCTGATGGAAAAATCTTGCATCTCGGAGTCATCAACGATGGCCAGGTTGAACAAGTCAAAGGAATTACATATTCTTTGGATGCTCTGTTAGGAAGTTCTGGTCATGCTACACATGCCGCTCCCTCACATCAAATCGATTTTGATGAGACTGATGCTGATATCTTGGAACGTCACAAGGACTTTGCTGTCGTAAACGGAATCTCATATACTGTTGATGATCTTATTGGCGGAGAGGCTGTTAAGCAAGATCAAGTTGTCAAGACTCAAGGCGATGCAACAGATCATCAAGCTTCCACCGCCGCCATCCAGAAGGTTGCCAAAGAGTTAACTTCTTCTTACACTCCCACCGAAGGAAAAGAGTTGTTCTTTGCCGTCATCTACCTTGCTCCTGGTGATTACCACAGATTCCATTCTCCTACAAACTGGGTTTCCGAATTGCGCAGACACTTTGTTGGTGAACTCTATAGTGTTGCTCCCTACTTTCAAAGCCGATTGAGCAATTTGTTTGTATTGAACGAGCGTGTGGCTCTGCTCGGTAAATGGAAGTACGGGTTCTTCAGTATGACTCCGGTTGGAGCTACCAATGTCGGCAGTATTCGCATTCACTTTGATAAGGATTTGACCACAAACACAATCTACGAAAATGAACTTCCTGTAGATAGCTCTTCTTCTACCGACTCTGCATCATCCAAAAAGAAAGTTCAGAAGGCTACTTGCTACGAAGCTACTTACAGCAAGGCCAGCCCTTTGCTAGGAGGTTTCCCTTTATTAAAGGGCCAGCAAATGGGTGGCTTTAATCTTGGAAGTACCGTTGTTCTTGTCTTTGAAGCCCCCAAAAACTTTGAATTCAACGTCCAGAAAGGCCAACTCGTCAAGGTAGGCGAGCCCCTTGGTCACTTCACTGGCGCCAACTAATCACTCTCCTGCACTAATAATATCACAAACTGCCTAACCAATACCTAATACCAGACTTGAAGATGCAGATTGCATTTTTGTCCACACAACTACACACGCTCTCGGAGAAGGAGTCTTACAACATAAAGATTACTATTGACAATTTTTTTTTTAGATCCAGCATTTACTTGGATAGAGTCCCTCAACGGGTTATTTAATTTTTTATTTTTAATTTGGGCACAGGAGGATTAATACAGGATATAGATATAGATTTCAACAGCTTTTTTAGTTAATACAATTGTTTTATTCGCAAGTCAATGAATTCCTTCAAAAGACTCAAAGGAATTCTCGAGTGTACATATATTTTTCATTGTGCCATACAAATAATATCAGAAACTCAAATTTTTATCAAATTCCATGATCATGATTTAGATCTGTAGCTCAATTAATATCTAGTTAAACGCTGGTACTCCCTTCTAATAGTCTATACCTATTGACGGATTTTGAATAATAATAAAATTATATGGTTGATATTCATACCATAATTCTGAAGACTTTCCAAAAAGCTTGAAAAAGAGTTGACCCAGAATTTCGAAAATTTATTTCAAGAAAATGGACAATTCAAAGAACTTGATGAAGTTCAGTTAGGAAATTTATTTTGATATTTTTTTTAGCTCAAAATGACCAATTTTTATGATTTTGAATTTTTATTATGGTAGATATCAATGCCATTCGTATGTTTGAAGGCTTCCTGAAAAATTTCAAAATGTGTTGACGCCAAAAATTCAAAAATAAATTAAGAGCTACTTGAAATCTAATTATCTACACAACTTCTTAAAAGTCTGAATTACGTATGGGTGTTGTAGAAGTATTCTATACTTTTTTTTCCTAGTATTTTCCAGACCTACATTTTGCCTGAGATTTGACTGATGTTTGATCTAGTAAAATAATATTATCTATACATGTAATTATATAACAAGCAAGTTGGCTAAATTAGATTTCTGCCAATCAACTACTGGTTCTTCTTGACAGTACCAACAGCCTTGACAGACTCTCTGTTAGGAATGATGACAGCTCTCTCCACAATCTTGCAAAGCTCATCCAACAAAATAACTGGTGCACTAATAACAAACACTGCAATCCATTCAGCCTGGTTAAGAGGAACAGTTTCAAACAGGACCTGCAACCAAGGCACGTAGAGAATACCCAGATGGAGCACAACCGAAAGAATAATAGCGTAGATCAAGTACATGTTTTTCCAAATGGGGAACGTCAGTAAACTGTCAGACTCACTCAAGTTGTTGGCAGCGTTTAGCATTTCGATAATGACCAGAATAGAAAGTGACATAGTTGAACCGTGTTTGGACATGTCGTTGGTAAACATTTCACAACCGATTTCACTAAACTGAGAAGAACAACTGTGGAAATTGGATAATTGATGAAAAGAAATTTGAGGTCCCTCAGTGTAAAATACAAACCACCAAATGTATCCAAAGACAGTAGCAACACCAACATAAGTTCCAACAACCATGTAGCGGAAGAAAAGCCATTTTCCAACAATGGGTTCATCTCTGGAACGGGGAGGTCTAACCATGACTTCATTATCAGAGGGGTTGAATCCCAAAGCAGTAGCAGGAAGACCATCAGTAACCAGGTTAACCCACAACAACTGCACAGGCACCAAAGCCTCAGGGAGGCCCATAAGAACCGTCAAGAAAATGGAAACAACCTCACCAATATTGGAAGAAATCAGGTATCTAATAAACTGCTTACTGTTGTTGTAAATGGTTCGGCCTTCTTCAATAGCAGCTTCAATGGTGCTAAAATTGTCATCAGCCAAAACCATGTCAGCAGCCAGACGTGCAACATCAGTACCACTGCCCATGGCAATTCCAATATCAGCTCGCTTCAAAGCAGGCGCATCGTTCACACCATCTCCAGTCACGGCAACAACTTCACGTAGCTCTTGTAATTGCTTGACAATCAAGACTTTGTGGCGAGGTTCAACACGAGCGAACAAACGGGCGTTCTTCACAGCTTCTGTCAATTCCTCAGCAGTGAAAGATTCTAATTCACGACCAGTAAACGAAAGACCTTCTGTGTTTTCAGTCTCTCCAAAAATTCCAATACTTCGGCAAATGGCTTCGGCAGTAGGCTTACTATCACCTGTAATAACAATGATTCGAATACCAGCGGTTTTGCAAGTAGAGATACTCTGTGCTACCTCAGGACGAGGGGGATCACGTACAGCAGCAAATCCAATGATGCTTAAATTACTTTCAATTTCCTCGAACTCCTCAGAAGTAGACGCATTTTGGATTTTGCTCGCTTCTGTAGGGGAGATGGTTCGTTGAGCAAATGCAATAAGACGAAGTCCAAGTTTTCCATAAGATTCACCAAGTTCAAGTAGTCTAGAAGAGATTTCACGAGTCAGAGGGGATTCTAATCTATCCTTTCCTTCACCATGAATATACGACGTGGAACGACTCAAGAGGTTTTCTAAAGCACCCTTAACAAGAAGCACGGGACCACTTTCACTCTCAACGGCAACAGACATACTCTTTCTATCCCTAGAGAATTCAAAGGTTGAAATAGTCTTACTCACACGCTCGTAGATATCGTTGACGGGGGTAACAGATGCCATTCTAGAAGTAACTGTACCGGCTGGGGCACCCAGCTTTTCAACCAAAACTCTTAAAGCAGCTTCAGTGGATTCTCCGACAAAACCATGTACATTGTTTGTGAAAGTCAACTGAGACGTGTTGCATTGAGCACAAACTTGACCAACAGCTTCAAGGACTGCAGAGTCCTTGGCAAATACCTCAGTACCTTTCAAAGTCACAACACCCTCGGGCTTATAATTAGTTCCAGCTACGTCCAACTCAACAGGGGTACCAACACTGTTCAAATGAACGACATGAGAAACACACATCTGGTTGGTTGTCAAGGTACCAGTCTTGTCAGAGCAAATAACAGTGGTACTACCCAAAGTCTCAACGCTGGGCAAGTTTCTAACAATGGCATTTCTCTTGGCCATCTTCTTGGTACCCAGGGCCAAACAAGTAGTGATAACAACAGCAAGACCTTCAGGAATAGCAGCAACAGCAAGAGCAATAGCAATTTTGAAGTAGTAAATAGCTCCCTTGAGCCATCCGTTGTGAGCAGGATCAGAAAAGTTCTTAACATTAATCACCCATACCAGGATACAAACCACAGTAATGACCTTGGCAAGCATTTCACCAAAGGCATCAAGTTTCTCCTTCAATGGAGTGGGCACAGAAATTTGGCTCACAATACTTTGATGAATATCGCCAATAGCAGTTTTAGAACCAGTAAGAACAACTAACGCGCGGGCGTGCCCATAAGAAACAGTAGTACCAGAAAACACCATAGAAACCTGATCTTGCTTGACAGCACGGTCATCTTTAATAGCCTCAAGAGATTTAGACACACTTTCACTTTCACCAGTCAAAATAGATTGATCCACACGAAATGCCTTACTTGTAATGCTCACAAGTCTACAATCAGCAGGCACGGAGTCACCAACAGACAACTCAACAATATCACCAGGAACAAGCTCAGCAGGTTTCACTTTGAAGATTTGACCATCTCGTACCACCTTGGCTTCACCAGTAGAATATTCACCCAAAGCCGCGATAGACGACTCAGCACTTCTTTCCTGCTGAACACCAACAATCGCGTTCAAAATCAGGATTGCGAGAATCACAATAGGATCCACGAAAGCCGTCAGTGACAGATCTTCTTCAAAAAAGGCCAACGCAAAAGAAACAACAGCGGAAGCTAGCAAGATCAAAGTCAACTGATCTTCAAACTGGGCGAGCACCAGACTCAGGATCGAGGTTGGTTCATCGTCAGGGAGCGAGTTTGGGCCGTACTTTTCTAAACGCACTTCAGCTTGAGAGGTATTTAAACCCACCCTGACGTCCACATCAAAGGACAGGGCTACCTCTTCGGCAGAATGAATGAATGCATTCTCCATTTCTATGTTCTTAATATTGTCGGAACTTAAATTGTTGGAAGAAAACGTAATTCCCTTCAGTTTATCCCAATGTGTGCCGCGACAGCATGTTATCAACCCTAACCCAATGACCACAAACCTCATCAAGAAAAGCTCCGCAGTATACTGGCGGCAAACGTTAGAAAGAAGGTGCTGATGACTTCTATATTGGATCGTTACTTCATGAAAATTATTTATGAATGTTTATATACAAGACCAAAGGTCTGGGGTGCTTAGCTGAGAAATTTCAGAGATTCAATATTTTTCAGTTTCGAGCGTTTGGACAATTCCTTACGAATGTCACTCATATGCATTCCTAGGTGTCGGAGTTCGTGAATTACCCAGTTGACGACTTTTTCATTTCCTTCAGACATTGCCTTGTCGGCAATAGCCCTGAGACTGATGATTTGTATTTGGCGTTTTGGAATTTTAATCTTGGAGCTTTTATGACTCCTGCTTTTCCATTGAATCCATTGTAATCGGGCCTCTTGTGAGTTTTCTGCTTTGAGTATCCGCTTGATAATTAAAGTAGAAATAGAATCAAACACACGGTCGTTCTCTAGGAGATTTTCGTATGCAAGATCGATAAATTCGTCGGCAATAGCCATGTTATCTTGCTGAATGGCTTCGTTGATTATAGAACCATAAGACAACTTAGCAACACGAGGGGAATTCTTTCGAGCTAAACTTGCAGCTCTCTCCAAGCTCTGCTGAAGCGCAGCTTGAACAATCAAACTAAATTCAACAGGACTTAAAGCGTCGTTACGCCTAGCAATTTCCAAGAGAATCTTTTCTGCCCCTCCATTGTCACCAAAGGAGAAATGCAATTGTAATAATGCAGTCAAGACACTTCTTGGAATGGGTGCCTCCAATGTAGAGTAAATAGAAACAGCCAGGTTTTGATTCTTTGTCCGCGCACAGAAAGAAAGCAAAACTTCAGTCAGTCCTTCGACAGTAAAGTAGTTCTCAGGTATTATTGATACCAAATACTGCGCAATATCCCGGTACTTTGCAGTTTTAGAAAATTCTCGAATCATTAATCCTAGAACTTCGATATCATACTGGTCAATGGAAATCTGTCTCCGATATATTTCCTTTGCAATGGAGGCGGCTCGCGAAGTATTATTATATCGCAAATTACTCTTTATCATTTTAAATAGAGCATTTAAGGGGACTTTTCCTCCAGGTATGTGTTGTACCAAGTTGAATGTGTCGTTGAGCATGGATGGAAACTCGTCAAAAGAAAGGTGAGCAGCTGATTGAAGGGCCTGGCCTTTTTGTTCAGATGTCAGTTTAACTTGGGTATTTTTTAGTTGATTATGCAGTGATGATATAGCTTTGATGTTGAATTGGTTGTTTGTGGGGTGAGAGATTAGTAGAAGTGAAAGAGTCTGTTGAAGCATTTCTTGATTCAAGAGACGAGCTTCATCCAGTCGGAGGCAGAGCGAAGCAGCAAGCAGTGGCTTACCCATGCTACAAGCAAATAGTATAATCTGGTTGGCTAGAGATTTAGCGTCCGGTATCGTGACTTTCAATTCATGATAACGAACTTCAAAGAAGTTCTCGCTCCAAAACTTGAGAATCTCAAAAGCTTGAACTGTCTTGCCATTTGCAAGAAGACGACAACAAGTATCCAGTAGTAGCATGTAACCCTGCTCTCTTCGAAGGGTTAATAGACATGCAATGAAAAGAGCAGCAGTAGAAATTCGGTCGTGGGATAATAATAGGTCCACTATGCAAATATTCGATCCATCGTTTGAGCTATCGCTTATGAAACGTATAAACTCGTTAAAATCTAGATCGAACAGAGGATCTCTCGAGAGATATCTGGAAAGCTCTGAAGACAGCGTCTGGCCTTGAAGTTCTTGAAATTCCGGCCCTACTAAAGTTTGAATTGCAATTTCTAGTGATTCGGGCAGTGGTTTCAATGAGCCATTATGTGTTTGAATGAATCGTCGCGTCGTATAAGGGATCGCTCTAGAATCTATGCTGAAATTTTTATGGGTAATACTGATTCGATTATATCTGGCGACAAACTGGGGTAAAGACGCGAGCGGTCGAAGAATTCTACCTGAGACTGCTAACCTGTTCAAAGGTATTCGGGTGAAGCAGGACATTGATATATCCGCAGCCAAGTTCAATGCAAAATATGGTTGGTTATCGTTTACTCATAGGGATCCGTGCAATTGGTTGACGAAGCATTCCGGTGAACACCAAAAGTACCAAGAATTAGCGTGTCTGGTAGTACTTTAGGGTCTAGATATAAATATGAATAGGGCTGATCAAAGCGGGATGGCTAAGTTTTGATAACTCTATTAGCTGTTAAGAGAATCAAAAAGATCAATATGTTGGTGAATCCAACTGAAAAGTTTGTGATTGATTTTATGGGTATATAATATACCCTAAAATTTATCAAATGTGAATATTACAGACCGATTAGAAAATCTGTGAAATACTGCACTTATGCCCAGATGCGGAAATACAGTAACAATTGCAGTATTTCGATACTGGCTCTCCCTAATTTCGATATTTACTCCTTCTGACGAACAGATCAAAGACGTTTCGCTGGAGCTGTTTGGTTGATCGTTCCTGCGTTTTCATTCATTTTGCATTGACGCTAAGCGAGTTTCCAGCGATCTTGGACGGTGAGTTTCAGTTATATGAATGAACACTTCTAACAGTAAAACTTAGATCTATATCATGAACTCAGCTAGAAAACTGTCAGTGGGAGCTTCTTCTCAACCTCTTGATGCGGGCTCATCGAGAGCTGGGAGTAGAAACATGCTGTATCCTGATTCTCGTGTCCCAAGAAAGAGTTCTGAATCCACCAGGTCAGTTTCAGGAACCACGAATCGCGCTGAAGACCTGTTAGCGCAACTGAAGGTTGAAAATCAAATTAAGCGAGGTGCCGAAAATATGCTCCAGGTCTTGGATGAACAATCAGGTAAAGATCAGGTTCACAAGGAGGTAGACGCTCGCCGGCAGGTGGTTGAACTGCAACTTGACACGGTTAACGACAAGATCATGATGCTAAAACTGCAATTACAAGAACTGGGAGTCTCAAGTGAGTAGTTGGTGGTTTATTGAACTTTTCTAACAGCAGCTTAGAATCTTCATTAGAAATTGATGATAACTTTGGTCCAGATATTCAGTCAAGTAAGATCTTGGCCTTGATTCAGCTGGATGAGGAACAAGAAACAGGTAATTTCAACTCCAAGGTACCTTGTTTGGTCTAACAGACACAGAGACGAAATCTGGATCCGCTAGTCCTACTTGGTCTTTAAGCGATATATTAAAGTTACTCGACGATTTCCCGAAAGGTATTGAATACTTGATTGAGCGTGCCAATGACTTGGTTAGTATGCTACAGCGGCATCCGGTTCTAAAATATGACCTTGTCATGTCTCACCTAGGTGAAAAGTAGGTATGAACGACAACAAACTGGAATATTTCTAATTTCAATAGAATTTGCATGTTCTTGCTTAGCAATAGAACAGAAATGGTTGCTGCCGGGTACCGCATTGCCAGATATGCAATTACAGATTCAGAATCGATAAAAAGTCTGAAGAATTTGCGTATTGAAATTTTCATCATCAGAACGCTGACAAAAGATTCCAAATGTCAAATCGAACGAACTCAAGCTCTTAAGCTTATACGGGCCATTCTAGACTCTCCGAATGGGATTGAGTATATTTCAACTGGAGTGATCAGGGCATTAGTAGCGGTATGCG
>JAKTYJ010000215.1:0-13193 GCA_030674515.1 Geotrichum armillariae | reverse complement strand
ATCATTAAATAAGAATATCATAAGACATTAAACGCTCAAAGCCTGCAAGGGGTTCTGAGCAGCGGACAAAAGACCCTTTCCGGAGATGGCAGCAGAAAGAGCCTTGAGGTTAGCACTAAGCTCATCATACTGGGCCTTAACAGCGGGGTCTTCACCACCTTTAAGCAAGCCAGTGGAAACAGTAGAGACGATAGCTTAGAGTCCCAAAGCAATAGATTGAACACCAGATTGGATCAAAAGAGTTTGGATAAGGTCACCAAGAGAATGGGTAGGTTGGAAGTTCTTGAGATCGTTTTCAAGGTTAAGAACGAACTGGTTCAAGTGGAGAAGGAGTTCAGCAATGGTTTCGGACTCGGAAGCAGGGTCAAGGTTAAGGAGGTTGGCAAGGGTTTCGCCAACGAAAACACCGCCTTGGCCGAGAAGAGTGAGGATGGAGGTGGGAGAGGGAAGACCGTTAATAGGGAGAGGAGGAATGGGAAGAGGGAGACCGGTGGGGATGGGGAGACCGGAGATGGGGAGAGGAAGACCAGTGGGAATGGGAAGAGGGAGGCCAGAAATTGGGAGAGGGAGGCCAGTGGGGAGGGGAAGGGGAAGACCAGATATGGGGAGGGGGAGACCAGTAGGAATGGGGAGACCGGAGATAGGGAGAGGGAGGCCAGAGATGGGAAGACCAGTAGGAATGGGAAGTCCAGAAATGGGAAGACCAGTAGGAATGGGAAGTCCAGAAATGGGAAGAGAAGGAATAGGAAGTCCCGAGATAGGAAGAATTCCATCACGCTTTTGAAGGAAATCACGAATCATGAGAGCAGACTCCTCGCTCATAGCAATAGGCTTGGGTTGAGCAATGGGATGAGCAGAGACAGTGGCAGCGAGAGCGCCGGCGATAAAGAGATTGTTAATGGCAACCATTGTTAAAGTATTGAAGGAAAGTGTTTGAAGTTTTTAAGGTAAGAGATTGAATTGTTTGATGAAGAGAAGAATTGAAATAGAAGAGATATGATCATGTTTTTATACTCGAGAAAAGAGTCGATATGGGGAGTCAATATGGGGGGTATCGTGAACAAACTCTGGACTCTTGGAGTATAGCCATTCAATCCTAGTACTAGGCGTACGGTAACTAGTTCTCCATGAACTTGGAGAAGAAAGAACTAGTTGATCCTTTGAATGAAAATCTCAATCGACAGTTTAAAGACCTTGTAATGAAAACAATGAATAGAAAAATGTTGTGATACTTTTCTGTTTTTGGAATCCCGTCAAATTACCCGATTTGATGATCCTGCCCAAATATATATTGAAAAATTCCATGAGAAACTTCTGACAAGTTAAAATAAATTCTACATAATTTCTAGAAATTCAAACTAAAGTCAAGCTAAGATCACCATGAAACCCCGTGAAATTTTAGTTGTACTTGACCAATTTTCATGGACACTTGACCCGCCTCTCAGAACTCGGTCTTTGTCTGGTGCTGTCTTTTAGGCGACCGTCAGTGTGCACTAATCAAACTCATCGGAAAGTCAGTACACTTACTCCCTTAACACTTTTGCTCAATAACCAATCGATTGGAATTACTACACATCTTTTTTCAGTGAGAATGAGGCCAGGTCTTAGTTACTGGTTCATTTATTTATCCAGCAAACGTAGAAGCTTCTCCATTAAAACCAAAGTACAGGTACTACGGGAAGATCCATATATAATATTCTCCTGAGAGAACCCCCCAAAATATATTCCAGTTGATTGCTATGAAATGACTTGAAGTGAAATAAAATTCAGATATTCAAGTAAAGTCCTTGTGCAATTTTGAAAAGTAATTCTCAAAACTAAGCGAAATTTTCAAGATATCCAAGTTTGGTAGTTGTTTAACAAGGAACTTTTTTTCATTTTTTTAAGGATAATTGAATTCACTTCAATCGGTACATTTTTCGATTCATAACATGGTGTGAAATTTGTTCCAGTAGCAAGTTTATAATAAAGGACTTTGGAGCCAAAATGAAGCTTCACGTGAACCGTTGGAACTCATCTCATGGAGCATTATTGCACATGTGTTGACTCTGCGATCTTCAAATATACTGTGATGGATTTACTCAAAGAACTGGCGATCAACTTTCAAAGAACCTCAAAAAGCTTCAATCTGAGAATGCTCTAGTATAACGCAATTATATCGCAATTAGAACTCTCAATGTTCAATGTTGCCTAAGCTCACTCTAGAAGTCCTTTATTGAAATAACTCACATGTATTTGCTACCTGCAAGCAAATCTCAAGGCTCTCTGGAGTGACCACAAAGTACATTGGCGATGCTAGGAAGTACTACTAGACTAGGTCTCTAATATACAGGCTAATCTAGTCTTTGAACCCCCCAACAATCAAATTACGTATATCCTACGTACTAGAGAAGCCGTGATTCCCACCTTTCTAACCACTCACAGTAGACAATTGCTTAATTCTTTAGCGGGCTCCAAGTTTGCAACCATAAGAAACAACAGCAATTTGAGTCAAGTCAATCAACAGATAATTATAAAGCGCCAAAGGAGTGGTTTGAATACTCATCAGCACTATAATATCAATAGACGCGTGTAAATAGAAATTTATTTTAGTATATAGAACCTTTCACCTTGTTAGTATTTTGCGAATAGGAAGCCAGACTGTCTATGTATTAATCTTTAGTTTAGCAAGCTTTCCAGACTTGACTTGCATTGTCTAAAATAAAATCTATATCTGAGCCACATGTACTCTGACTATTAGAAAAACCTTTTAAGTTTTATATTTCAATGAACTCAGTGTAAAATTACCATTACCGAATGTACCAGCTCATGGCAGTTACCCAAATGTTTGTGATCCAGTTCTGATTAGGACAATTGGACTTGAGAAGCTCAAAATCAAGTCACGTGCAAGGCAAGGGTAATTATCTCAACTCCAATCGCCAACTCACCTCCTTCTGGAGGGCAGAGCGGGTTTCTTCATATTACAGACGCTGAATAAAATGCCAGTTGCAGACGACCCCATTGAAGATGGTCCTACAAAGGACATTATGCTGCATTTACAGCAACTACTACTTTCAAATAACATTTCCAAACCCGTGAGCACAGACTCAAAGAGTTCAGACGACTATCTGGACCAACTGGCTCCTAGTATAAAAGACGCTCTTATATCCCAACATGCCGACGAGCTGACAAGTAGTCTTGAAACCATTACGCGAACCAAGGACCAGGAAATTGAAGCCCTGTGTAATGGAGATCAAAATGTAAGTCCAAACCAATCCCAATCGTCAATACTAACCATGAGTCTAGGAGTACATGGCATCTATTGAACAACTTGATCGAGTCACTGCTGAAGCTGAGGGCCTCAAATCAATGGTACTTGATTTGAATGCTCAAATGCAAAAGTCAGGTCAAATGCTAGTCGATAAAAGAAAAAAATTTCTTGAAGCCAAAACTGTCAGAGTAAATGTCGATAACGCCATTGAAGCTGTCACCGCATGTTTACAGGTACTGGATGTCACTAATAAAGTATACGAATTAATTCGTGAGCGGCGACGTTTTGCAGCACTCAAGAGTTTAGATGAGTTACAAAACATTCATCTCAAAGAAGTGCGGAATTTCGGGTTTGCACAAATGATTAGTATGTTTTCTTACCACGTCTATTATTATTCTCTAACCGTTTAGACAAATCTGTGCCGGCGCTGACAAAAATTGTTCGAACGGAATCTTTAGTAGACTTGGACGCGTGGATTGCAAGTCTGGGCAAGTTTAGTGGACGACTAGGAGCAGTAGCTTTCGAACAAATAGGCACACTTCGAGACAAATGGCGGAAAATCCAAGGAGAACAAAGCCATTTAGTCAAATACAAATTCAACTCGCCAGTGGAGCTGTCTTTCCGCGACACGGACTTTGACTATCTAGACAACAGTCAGATCCAGGAAGATCTCTCGTCTCTGTACGAATCAGCACTGGTACACGCTAGTTTAGGTCTGTCTTTGGATTTTAGGGAGCACTTTCAAAATGAGCTCAAAGTTCAAAGAGATTATCTAATTCCATCCACACTAAACATTCACAAAAAGAACGACAAGGATGAACCAGAAGATTCTTTAAAGGAAGTTGAATTAATGTTCCAGAGTGTGGCAGGGTTCTGCATTATTGACAAGATTATTTCAAGGCGAATAAAAGGACTGCGATTGCAAGATGACGTTGACGAGTTTTGGACCAGTTTATGCCAAAAGCTGATAACCACACTAGGTGCAGCACTAGAAACTGTGAGCAACCTCGATACACTGCGGAATCTTCGAACCATGTTCATTCTGTTTGTGCAAACAATGCAAAATTTTGAATTCAACATTGCTGCTCTTCAAACACTGGTCATGAGCCTACTGAAACAATACAACAAGTTCTTGCAACAAAAGTTCATTACCGATTTCTTACAAACAGTTGAGGAGGACGATTATATGCCAATGGTTATCAAAAACAAGGACTTGTATTTAAAGATTGCCAGTATCAGTTGGTATACGGTAGATGAAAATGAAGTAAGGAAACCATTTCCTCGAATGTTGCCATTTTCACAAGTTTATCCACTTTGTTGTGCGGAAGTCCGCAATTTCTTGCAGGCACTGGAAACATTCATGGACGACTTGGAGCATGACGAGGGCGAGGTAGAAGACTTGATTAAAAACTCGATAGACAAGATTTTGGTTGATACCGTTTGTCAGTCCTTTGAAGAGAGATTGAAATCCACCGCCAGAGAACAAATTGTTCAGATTTTACTCAACATGGAATATTTCCAAAATGCATCCGAACAAATTGAAAAGTCGCTTTTCGCAAACAAAAATTCTGGTCGCCGTGCGGTAGTTGTGCTAAACGCAACCGATAAATTCCGTGCAGCTCGAAAGAAAGCTGAAGAACGTATCTTTGAGCTTCTTAACGCCATTGTCGACGATTTCTTGGAAATTGCTGAGTATGACTGGCTAACAACAACTCGAAACACGACTCCTAGCACTTACTTGACTGAAATGGTAACATTTTTAAAGACCATGGTGAACTCGACTCTTGTGAACCTTCCTCACAGTATACGAAGCTTTTTATATCTGGATGCGTTTGACCACCTGTGCTCGTCACTACTAAAGTTTTTAATTGACTCGTCAGAGTCGCTGACAGTTCAGGCAGTCGAGAACTTTGACATGGACGTCAAGTACCTGGAGGAGTTTATTGATGAACTTGCGAGAGACTCCAATGACTTGAGTTTGACCACAAC
Organism: Geotrichum armillariae; assembly: GCA_030674515.1. Taxonomy (NCBI): domain Eukaryota; kingdom Fungi; phylum Ascomycota; class Dipodascomycetes; order Dipodascales; family Dipodascaceae; genus Geotrichum; species Geotrichum armillariae. The sequence continues at coordinate 7,954 of JAKTYJ010000215.1, read as the reverse complement.
CGTGCTTGAGCTAAGACAGAGCATTGATTTGCTTCGATCACAAAACATGAGCGATTACAATAACACACTGGTGCGAATGAAGAAATACGACAGAATCAAGCCTGAGAACGCGCAGACATTGTTTTTAAAGGTGAATCACGCACGTAGCGTGTCGCAGAGCAGCGTTGATTCTGGAAATGGAAACACAAAAGCAAGTTCAAAGATTATGCGGTATTACAGGAAGCTCAACAACAAGAGCGATGAGTCAAACAATATGAATTCATAGATATTTACATGTAATTTAGTTACTGCCAAAACCATTTTTTTGTCTCAGTAGTGTTTATGGTTTCGACTGTCGTAATTGGCGACGGTTTGGACGCTTGGATTTCGTCTATTCGGCTCTGTAAAACAGCAATGTCTCCTAAAATTCGTTAGAAAAGTTTATAAAACACCCAAGTACTTACGTTCTTGTTGCTGCCTAGTCTGGTCTATCTCAAGCTTCCACCAAACACAGTGCACAGTAAAGTATGTTAAAATAGCTACTGCTGCGACCTTACCAACTGGCAGACTGATATCAGAAAGGCGTAACGCTGGCTGCAAAAGGTTAGCTAAAAACTTGAAATTACAAAAGAATATTACCTGAGTGGCCTGATTTGAAGAAGAGCTAAGTAATCGTCGACATTGTCGTGAAGTTTTGAATCCAGTTTGTAGAATTGGTCGTAGCATTGTGCTTGTGGTCACCATATGGTGGGAGTATAAAGCACACAAAAAAAATGAAACACAAAAATCAAAATTCTGGAGTACAAATTTTTTCAAACACTAAAAATGCCGACAAAACTAGATGAAGAACGACAAGCCAAACGGCCTAAAACCACATTCCTGGCCAGCTCTGCGACGCTTGTAAAGCCACATCCGCTTGGTATTCGTCCTAGCGGTAATGCTCTGCTCAGCGACAGTGTGCCTCGGGTTACTTCTCTGGGCCCTTTACTCGGTAGTCTGCCTGATGAACTGATCATGACAGTTATCCAGGAACTAGAGGAACCCAAAGACTTGCTCAAATTAAGTCATACTTGTAAAGCACTTTATGGGTTTTGCTGGACAGATGAGTTGTGGAAACACATGGTTCACCGGTATAACCGAGAACCTGCAAAGTGGTACGGATCATGGCGACAGACGTTTTGGAAACAAAATTCGGAGGAACAAAAAGTGTCTTGTAAAGGTGTGCTGTTTTCAGATCTGTTGTATCGACCATTTCAATGTACACAGGTGGACTATGAGAGAATTGTAAAGAGGGTGCTTGAAGAAGAACCTGTCAAGGGCGTGATCCCAGTGATGGCGGAACGCGAGATGACACTTGAAAAGTTTAAAAGTGAAGGATGGCATGGAAAACCATTTACGCTGAATCTTGAGCCTGGACGACCAGCCGCACAATGGACAGTTGCAGACTTGGTCGAGCGGTCTGGCGATGTGGTCTTCCGACAAGAGTACATGGACTGGAAGCTAAGCGTGTACAACGAGTACATGCAAAGCAACGAAGACGAGGCACCTTTATACTTGTTTGACTGTGGATCGGAAGCTATGCAGACGACGCTGCGCAATGAATACCGAGTCCCGGCCGCTGAAGTTATTGGAGACGACCACGATTTCTTTACACTATTAGGCGCAGTTCGACCAGACCACCGATGGCTAATTTTGGGACCTGGCCGTAGTGGCTCATCGTTTCATAAGGATCCCAACGCGACGTGTGCGTGGAACGCAGTGATAACAGGTCATAAATACTGGGTCATGTTCCCACCAACTAATAGTGGCAGCGGACTTCCACCACCAGGAGTTGCGACTGATGGCGCGGAGAGTGAGGTGACTTCTCCTTGCTCGATTGCAGAATGGTTTCTTGGTGGGTTTTACGATCAAGCAAGACGGGACCGAAGTGATGAGTTCATGCATGGAGTATGTGGACCGAACCAGATGATGTACGTGCCATCAGGTTGGTGGCACTTGGTGGTCAACTTGGATGAGTGTCTTGCGTTAACCGGTAACTTTGTGCCAGCACCAACATTACCTGTGGTGCTTGATTTTTTGAAAAACAAGCCTGACCAAATATCTGGTTTCAAATGGGCCAAGCTGCGTGAGGCATTAGGTGCTGTTCCGGCTAGTACCATTACTAATGACGGGGACGACGATGAGTGTTTGTGCGATGATGACGTGCAAGACGCCGTTGCTCAAAAAGTATTTGATTTATTTGTAAACAGGGTCAAGGATTCGGAATCTTCATTTTCGGGCGAGTTGGAACAAGCTCTGGGTGAGCTGAAGCGGGTTGAAGTACAACGTCAGCGAGCCCGAGAGCGCGAAGAGGAACTACTCAATGGTGACGGCAAGAGTAAGCAATGGCATACATTAGTTGATACCGAAGAAGCCAGTTCATTTTCTTTCGGCTTTTCCTTAGAATAGTCTTTCTTTTTTATTATCAAAATTAACATTAATCTTTAACCCAATACAAAACAAAATTTAGACGCGAAATATAAGAATTCTACATGATTGTGCAAATGCCACAGAACTTTTTACCATCTTCTTTCTTTGGCTCTTTGTCTGGCAACCTTTGGTTATCGCGTTCAGTCTTGATTGCAGCCTTAGGAGAAGCAGCTGGGACAGCTTCTTTTTCTGAAACTTTAGGAGCAGCGACAACAACAGGTTTAGTTTCAGCGGGTGAAGCACGAGATTCATTGCCTAATGCCTTGGAAACAGTCTCACCAAAGGCTTTACCCTGAATGTAAGCCATTTCCAGTTCCAGCTCTGATGGTTGTCTAGAACCATCACCACCGGCGTAGGTACCGGCACCCCAAGGCGAACCTCCGTGAACCTCTTCAAGGTTGGTTTGCAAACCAAAGGTATTCTTGTATCCTAAAGGCACATAGCTCATTCCATGATGAACGAAAGTAGAAAGCGAATTGCGGATTGAGGTTTCTTGACCGCCGTTCGGCGATCCAGTAGAAACAAAGAGGCCGACATATTTACCATAAAGAACTCCCTGAGCCCATAGTCCACCAGTTTGGTCCCAGAAGGATTTGAACTGGGCTGGGAAAGTGCCATAACGCGTTGAGAAACCAAAGAGAAAGCCATCAAATTGGGCCAGGTCGTCAATGGTAATTACAGGAATGTCTGCAGGTTTAGAAGGAGCATGCATTTTGTCCAGAACCTCTTGGGGGAGAGTTTCAGGAATCTGGAAGATGGAGGCTTCAACGCCAGAGGCCTTGAGACCTTCAAGCTCCTTATCTGCCATAGTCTTGACATGGCCATAGGTAGAGTAGTAGATGATCTGAGAGTGCTGTTAGTAAGAAGAATTGAGTCAACAAAAACTGGTTATACATACTGCAATCTTGGTCATTTTTTTGTTAAAAGTAGTTTGTTTGCTTGTTTGAAAAAAAAAAGATAGAATAGAGCAGATTTATATAGAAAACCTCGGATGACAAGTTGAAACTTTTCTTGGTAAAGATTAGAAATTTAAGTGCGGCTTGTTTGTAATTTTTATAATTTCTGACAAAATAAGCATTCATGTCGAAAAAGCCTAATGCTTGCTAAACCAGATTCAAATTCTTACAAAAAATTATAAATCCGCGGGACTGCATATTTGACAAAAATCTTGGAATATCATGAATATAAAACGCGATTGAGTTTCCTTTTTTCTTCTTTTTTTTTTTATACTTTTAATTCATCAACCTTCTCTCGTTTATAGTAACAACTACATCATCATCATGGCCCCTAAAATCGCTATCATCTACTATTCTACTTATGGTCATATCCGTAACCTGGCTCTTCATGTGAAGGCCGGTGTTGAGGCTGCTGGTGGCACTGCTGACCTTTTTCAGATCCCTGAGACTCTTCCTCAAGAAGTCCTTGAAAAGATGCATGCCCCAGCAAAGTCTGAGGACCCCATTGCTACTCCTCAGACTCTGACCGAGTACGACGGTTTCTTGTTTGGAATCCCTACTCGTTTCGGTAACTTCCCTGCTCAATGGAAGACCTTCTGGGACTCTACTGGCGGTCTTTGGGCTTCTGGTGCTCTTTATGGAAAGTACGCTGGTGTCTTTATCTCTACTGGAACCCCTGGTGGTGGCCAGGAGACTACTGCCATCAACTCCCTCTCCGTTCTCGTTCACCATGGTATCATCTACGTTCCCTTGGGTTACAAGCATACTTTTGCACAACTCACTAACCTTAATGAGGTCCATGGTGGCTCACCTTGGGGTGCTGGTGCCTACGCAGGTAGCGACGGCTCTAGATCTGCTACTCCCCTTGAGATTGAGATTGCCGAGATCCAAGGCAAAGCCTTTTACGAGACTGTCTCCAAGGCTTTTTAATGTAGAATTATAGAAATAGATTTAATTGATTGTTCTTACTTGGATAACTCACATTATATTTTCAAAACTTCTCCCCTAAATATATACTTTCATAGATTGAGAAAGTTTATGTTTGTGACACAAATTGTAGATGAGTTCTACCAACAAGAATAAAAAAAAAACATTTAACTTCCATTCAAACAAATAAATATAATAAATATAACTAATAAAATAAGCACAAACGCCGTCCAAATCACCATTCCTCAACACAGTCAGTCAAGTTTCCTTTATTTTTTTCTTTCAAGATCGCTTCATCTCACTGATAACATTATGATGGCTGACAGCTTGTCTCGGATTTCGAAGTAATTCTTGTTGCTGCCGTTGACTGTCATCATAACTAGGCAGTCGGTCTGAATCCTGTCCAGCGGTTGTTGCATCTCGGGTATCTGTGTTATCAGACTCTCTTTCAGCTGAACTTTCATCTTCACTACCAGGGTTATCGTCTTCTGAATCTTGATCTGATTCAGTTTCATCTTCTTCCTCAGAGTCATCGGTTTTAAACGGGTCGTCATCTTCTTCGGAATCCAAATCTTCTAATGAACTTCTGACCGTCGTATGTTCGTTTTCTAGCGCGTCATCTGGCGTGGCAGTTCTTGCGCTTATTTGCTGGTGCATCATACTAGTGCTATTATTCAATTGCCGAGCTCCAAACATGAATGGTCGTGCATTTGCTGTCGCTCCAACTGCTGCTTGATTCAACAAGCTAGCTGTTACAATTCCATATTCTAGATGAACGTTTCTAGATTTCTTCGCACTCTTTTTCTTCTGTGGTGTCGGCCTAAGGGTGATTTGAGACTCAGAGTCATCCTCAGTACCTCCTCGAGATATTGGCCGGGATTCAGGTGATGGCGATGTGGTACCTGCTGAGAAATTGGACACAATGTTGTTCGGATTGGGCGTGTTAAACATACCAGAAGGTAAGTTTCTACTCAAGCCTATCGGTGAACATACTCTCGACACATTAGCCGACGAATTTATCGAAGCATAAGCTGAAACATTTGTAGAAACGTTCGAAGAAACATTAGCCGAAACATTTGCTGATGTGGAGTTCGATGCCCGCACCTCATAATCTTGGTGCACACTTGGTAAAGTCAACTCCTGCAGTTCGTACTCATTACTATACGAATATCGCCGCCGGGCCTCAAACTCGCTGCGATTATACAAAGGCAGCATAAATGAGCGAGGCCCCTTAGACGGTTTAGATCGGTACCGCAGTACATAGTCGGAAAGGCAAAACTCCACGCTGTAGAGAATAGACGGAATCAATACGGCCACCAAAAGTTTGCGCACAGGTCGCGAAGAAATCAAAGAGTACCAGCCAAACAGCGCCATCCGAAGCGAATTCATCTCTTGCGGTAGGCTTACACATACTTTTAAAATGATTGCCCGCGTAATAAACACGGCTAAAGTGAAGCACGCTGATTGCTGAACAAACCACTGAACCCGCACCGGATGTCCATAGTTTCCACTCCCAAACCCAAGCGAGGCACGTGAGTATCGTTCCTGATCTGTTTGAAACCCATCCGAAGAGTTATAAAGGTGTTCCGTGGAGTCAGCACCTCGGCGTTGAATCATCCATCCTCGCTGGCTGTCATGTACCAGCTTGGGCCGACGCAGCGTCTTAACCCAGTACAATTTAACCCTGTATACCAAAACTAATAATAGCATGTAAAACGCATATATCAAAAATACGCCAGGAAACACTTCGAGGAGGCTCAGAGTCAATGACGTTGTCTGGAGAAATTCAAAATGACCAAACGGGCGCTGTTTTCGTTGCCAGTGTTGCTTCTCTTGCTGTTTCTCAGAAGACATTACTCCAGCATGGTTGGTACTATTAAAATGATCGACATTTCGTTGCATTTCTTGCTGGGTCGGGGGTGGTAGATGTATCATTTTACCAACCAAACTGGTGTATGGAATAATGAGAATCATGAGTAGCAGCTCTGCGCTGGCGTAGCCAAGGGCCAGGCGTGTCAGGTCGAATATCCAGACAGTTAACCTACGCCGAGGCTTTTCGAACTGACGCATCACCATCAGCGGACAAACCACTAGTAGCATGATAGCAAGTTGGCAGATCACAGGTAGCGGCGGCGGATGGAACGGACGCTGATGTGGAGGACCAAAGCTGCCATCTCCATGAGGACCAGAAGGGTCGTAGCCCCTATGTGGTGGCATTGCCTAGGTTATTATTGGGGGGGTCAGTCTTATAGGCGTATGTCGTGTCTCAGTACTGAACTGGCGGATATGGGTGCCCGTCGTCGCCAAAGTTCAAGAGGGGGTATCACAGGTGAGTTATACAATGCTGCTAGATAGTAAGAATGGCGTAGAAATTGCGGAAAAGCAGACCCCAAGATGACAGATCAAAATTTGTCTTCTGGAGGATGTGTGTTGTATGGACGGGTTAAAAATGGAAAACGGTTCTTGAAATTCAATGGAGATGGAAAAAGAGAGTTTGAATGGAGATAAGTCATGTGACTTTATGAATTTACAGGGAGTAGAAACGGAAACCTTGTTGATACCCTAACCCTAGCGTAAAGCACTCTGATGGAATCAAGAAAACTATTTTAAACATTGTGGCCATTAACTATGACGCTGATGTGAATTCTTAGAGCACCTCCAGCAGGTACGAAATAAAAATAATTTAAAAAAGAACACACACACACCTGAGAATCGAACCCGAGACTTTGAACCCCCACAATGTCTTTTGTTGAAAAAATTTATATTATGTTTGCTAATAGCTAGACTTTCTCTAGTCGTTGTCAATTTGGTAACCATCGCTATCTCGTATTCCTCTACTCTCGTGTTCATGCCAAGTAAGAGAAGTCAACCAACCCCAGTTGACTCTCTGTCAAGCATGTTTAAGTAGTACATCATGTGATATTAAAGTGACTGCTTTCCTAATTAAGAAGTTAAACATTTAAAAGCCCTAATTGTTTGTTACCCTAACCATAATTCTCTTACTCAGCGAAAATTCATCCTCACACATTTTTGACTCTGGCTTTTTCTTTTTTTTTTCAGATTCCCATCGCCAACCTCTGTAAGGAATTCAAGATCAAAAAAATGTGAGTTTTCATGCTGTACTTTGTTGTGGAAACGTATAGAAGATCAAAAGAATGAGAGAGAATTGCTGGAAAATCGTTTATTGGAAGTTTTGGTGGCGTTGAGTAAAGTCAAGCTGTGAGTGTTTTTTTTGAACAAGCCTGAAAGCTCTACGTGAGCGCAACCCAATTATCCGGAACACGGTGCCAGTGACTCCTCTAGGGCGCTATACCGGTCTTTAAGCTTCGGAGCTTAAAAGTCACGGGAAATGACTTGGTTGAAGTACCCGATATTTCTTACAAATACAAATATCAGCATTATTAAGGCTTTTCAAGTGGCACTCAGGACTCCTATAAATACTTCTCCACACCCTTCTCATTGTTCTTATTCTCTTCTTTCCCTTTACCTTTTTATTTTTTTTACTCGTCTAACAGTTACTTTCAGTCAAAATGGCTCGCCGTCCCGCTAGATGTTACAGATACTGCAAGAACAAGCCCTTCCCCAAGTCTAGATACAACCGTGGTGTCCCCGATGCCAAGATC
>JAKTYJ010000214.1:0-13196 GCA_030674515.1 Geotrichum armillariae | reverse complement strand
CAATGTAAGCAGGTATGTCGCCTTTAAACTCGACTTTTTTAATTCGCTTGCTGATCAATTGTCGGCGGCTTCCCAAAAATGCTTTCTTGACTGCTTCAGGTTGACCGAGTTGGATAAGAAGTTGAATGTGGTTTTTCATTTGACTAGGCCCCATAAAGTCTTGAGAAATGTCTGCAAGCAAGATGTCTGTTACCTCTTTGGTACGTTGATCGATTTTGACCTTGAGTATTTGAGATCGTAGAGTTTTAATGTCAAGATTAGCCAATGTGTTGTTGTTAAGCGCTGGTAAACCAGGGGCTGCAATACTTCCCTTGCGAGATCGGGCTGCTGGAACACTAAGAGTTCCTCCTATAGCTAATGTAGCAGGAGCAGTTTGAGCAGCAGCAACAACAGCAGCAGACATATTTTGAACCTCTCCTAACTCGGCCGCACTCCTTTGAATGACTTTGACAGCTTCATTAAACTTTCTATGCGCAATTTTGACATCTAGATCGTTGACCAAGTCGTCGACTTCACGAAGGTTTCTGGCTCGCTCGGAAATATCAATAGATTGGTGACGTGAATGTCCTTTCTTATTTTCAGGCATCATTGAGTCTCTGTTTCGAGTCTTTTGCATAGCCTGTGGGCCTGACTTCTTCAGCTCCTTGGTAGCTCGTCGATAAGCTGACATGACTTTGCTAAGCGCATCGGGACTTTCTGTTTTGTACACATAAGACAAATTGCCCGAGACGACGAGAAATCCGTTTAAGCGTTTTCCGGGACTTTGAGATCGGTTGATGGGAATGTTACGGCTTCTTGTATCGCCTTCAGGTGAAGCACTTAAATCTTCAATTTCAATCTCAGTAAGAGGCCAGCACATGTCGGCAACCAAATTCTGTGCAGGCTGGGCATTCAAAGAAGTTTCATTGCGATGTCGTTTTTTCGTGGCGACAAGAAGATGATCACTTAAAACAACGACATGAATTGGTTGCAGCGGTTTCCAAGTTGCAGCATGCAATTGATACCAACCAGGACTTTCAACTAAAACGTGTCGTCCAGCTGTGGCTGGTAGATACTTCTGCGCTCCCTCTACCATTTTAAACAGTTTCGTAAGATCTTGTGCCCACATATTTTCCAACATGAGTACACTGTTTCTATTATTTTGTCGATTAGGTGCTTGCAAACCACGGCCAGGAAATAATGAGCCTGACACTGAAGGGCGCTGTGTGTGTCCTGGGGTACTTTCGAGATCAGGGTTTCGCGTCAAATCTTGACCGGAAGTCGCCAGATACTGCTCGGCATCTTCTTTAATTGCAGTGGTGGCAACATGGAAATCATTCACAAGTTTGCGAAGAGATTGAAGTTCAGTACCAAGAACACTTATCTGTGTTCCAACCGTTAAAAAGGTTTTGTAATTACCATAAATCATGTCCTTTCTGTCGACAACCACTTTTTCTTGTAGAGAAACCAGTCGGTCTGCAAACTTTGAAATTTCAACATCTGTAGCACCGGAGAGACTTTTAGAAATAAAAGATTTTGCATTGAACTTGGCAGAGTGCAGAATCTCCTGCTCAGCATCTCCCTTTTTGCCAGAAGATTCAGCGCGAGGACGACCTGAGCCTTCGCGTCCCGAGTCAGCTCCTTTAGAAGTTCTAGAAAAATTAGGCAAAGGTCGGTTTTCATTTCGCCCTTGGGGTATTGGTGGAATGTCGAACGGTTCATCAGCAGCTTCTGATATCATAGCGCCAGCATTCATGGGCATAGCAGGGACATTTCCAATCCCTGGGACCTGCATAGGCACTCGAGACGAGAGTCGTCGTTTCACAAGATCTCCAACCTAATCCAAAGTTAGAATTGTACCAGTAAATGCCTTGTTCACGTACCTTGTCCTTATCCTTTTGTGCTACAGCGAGTAGATCTCCGGTGTCTGGGGTGAGGAGGTTTCCATAGCTCTTTTTTGAGCTAAGCCCTGGAGTGCCATTCTGAGACGGCAGAGTCTGCCTATGTTTCCGCAACGATTCCTGGGGAGCTTCAGCCATTGTGCATGTGGAGTTGTCTATGGACCAAAATTGGATTATGATGAGGTGGAGGTTGAGATGTCAGTTCCCACCAGTCAGCAATAGTTGAGTGCTTAGTCATTTCTATTTTACCTCTTTTTTTTCCTCACAGCTTCAATTTTCCGCTTTTTTGCATTTCTCTCCACCAACTCCGCTGTTACTGTATCTCCAGTTTGCTCTGAAATATCTTGTTACGAGTACTAGTACTGTGTTCTGCTGTCGCAGTTTAATGGGCTCTAAATTTTCGTTTGGATTCTACACTTTTGAAACGCGTTTTGCTCTCGACGAGCTCCCAGCCCAGCCATGTCGGTAACTAGCGATGAGCTTAACTACCTGATATGGAGGTATCTACAGGAATCAGGTTTGTATATTTTTTAGTTGACCCTTTATAATGCTAACATTCTAGGTCACGAACTGACTACTTTTGCTCTGCAAAAAGAGACGCGAGCTCATTTACTGGATGAACGGTTTGCAGAACATATATCGATTGGAGCTCTTGTGAGCATTGTTCAGAAAGGAATTCAATATATGGAGGTTGAAGCGTCGATAAAAGAGGTATGAAATACAAGCTTTTTTTGGTCCTGGATATTTCTAACGGTATTAGGATGGTGAAATAATCAAAGATGAAAAGCCATATACGCTATTTGGAGCGCTTCATGTTGACGGGCAAGAACCAAATATACTCAAAAACTCCAAGAATCAGAATGGAGAAAGCCATGCTAATGGTAGCGCACTACCAGACACTACAAAAGAATCAGAAATCTCGGAACCGAATACAAAAGAGATCACTCCCGCCGAAAATCCAGAGCAGGAAGAGAAACAAGACGAAGAAAATGAAGATAAAATGGATCTAGATACCCCAGAAAAGAATAATTCAGTAAGCTCAGAGCGCCCCAACACAGTCGATGCCATAATAGACGTGCAACTTATTGAAACGCCCAAACCGTTGGTCAATCTGACTCAATTTTATGAAGGAGCCGCGGTAGAAGCGTCTGAATGGTCGCCTGTGTCTCCACTAACTCTGGCTGTCACGTCTTCGGACCTCACCGCTACGCTCTTGACATTTCCTTCTACATTGACAGAAAATGTGCAGCCGACATCTATGCTAAGATTACAGCACTCGCCGGTAGAAGAACCTTTTGAGAAAAACGTCACAACAGTGGCATGGAACTCAGTGGGCACCTTATTAGTAACAGCGACATTTGATGGCCAGATGCGACTTTGGACAGCAGAGGGCAAGCTACGACATATTCTACCACTTCACAGAGCTCCAGTGCTTGTAATTCGATGGAACAAACCTAATACTCTAATCATGTCAGTTGATTGCACAAATACAGTTGTCATTTGGGATGCTTATAGTGGCGAGATCCGACAGACGTTTCAACATGTCAACAACAATACTTTAAAATTGGAAGAAGGACTGGTAAACGGAGATGCAATTGGAAGTCATCTAGGAGGAACCGTATCGCTTGGTACAGACGCAGATTGGATTGATTCACTGACTTATGCCACTACTGGAGATAATGCCTGTATTATGATTTACAAAATAAGCGAGCGAGGACCATTGCTGAAGTTCAGAGGACATACCCAGGGTATCAACACACTTCAATTTGACCTTAAAACACATTATTTAGCTTCCGGCTCTGACGACCACACAATCCGAATCTGGCATGGCAAAGTTGCTACTTCTACGACACTGACAGGCCATCTGGGACCTGTTATTTGTACGCGATGGCTACCGGGGACTGGAATATTATCGGCACTAGATCCTGCAGCGTTTGGGGGATCTAGACTAGTATCAGCATCCCTTGATGGGACATTACGAGTTTGGGATTCGAATAAAGGAGCGTGCCTTGCTGTTCTCTCTCTTCATGAAGCTCCTATTTTCACATGTGAAGTCAGTCCTGATGGCAGATTTGTTGCGTCTGGTGGCTTGGATGGCGTCCTGCTTGTATGGGATATCGCGGATATAACTGATATTGAGCAGTCCGCGATTTTGGCTGCACAAGATCCCACAAAAAAACTAACGGGTGTTAGTGGAGCAGTACATGCAGTTGCAAGGTTCGAATTAACGACAGAGGAAGAAGAATCCAACGAGCTCGCAAAAATGGAAAATTCCAGTGAACTTAATACAAATAAGAAGGTATTGGAGGAACAAATCAATTCGATTTCTTGGAATGCAGACGGTACAAAGTTGTTTGTCGGGTTTTCAAGCAAGTCTGTTGTCATTGATACAAGTGCGGTAACACAAGTGCCTCAGTAATTTATTTTTCAAACATCTATTGTTTTTTTTTCACATTTTGTTTCTGTAAGAATATCTGTATATAAGAATGGCGTTCTTTTATTTTTACTCCAAGTAGACCTAGGCCTACTTTATTTCCAGAAAACTGTAGGTCTAATTCTGCTTCACAAACCTAGGCCTGTTAATTTGTGAATCAAGATCACGTGGTTCATCATTAAAAATTTCATTTCATTTTTCCGTTTCTTACTATTACAGATTCACAGATAGCAGAATCAACCAAAATGCCAGGAACTGTTGAGGGCGCACCTAGCGACAATACTATAGACGAAGGCATTGTATTTGTTAAACCATATGCACCGTGAGTATTTTTTTGGGTGCACAAACCCCAAGTCTAACTGAAATTCAGGTCGGTATACTCGATGGACATATTCGATGCCAGCGACAAGAGTGAAGAAGAAGATGTAGCCGAAGAGTCGTTTGTTGAAGTTCACAGAGTTGGTACAGCTCAAGTCGAGGGCTCTCCTCCTCCTCAGGCCAAATCAATCAACTTCGAAGATGTCGACGATACAAACGAAGGTTTGGTGGAAATGGTAGGTCTAACGACATATTCTTTTTCAATATATGGCTAACAAGATGGACAGCGTGGTGAAGGTCGGTATTTTGGAAGTATTGAAGATAAAGTCTTGCCCAAGTGCAAAAAGTGTGGGCATACAGGTCATTTGGCGGCCAAATGTTCTGTGATTATTGTAAGTAATATGAGAACCAACCAAGTACGTTACTGACTATTATAGTGCGATTCTTGTGGAGAGAAAAATGATCATTTGTCGAGAAATTGTCCAAAATCCAAGAGATGTTCGCGATGTGGGCAAATCGGGCATCTTCGCGTTTCCTGTACAGAAAAAGCCCAGCCCATCTATTGTCATCGATGTAACCTGAAATCTCATACAGAAGAAACATGTCCACAAATATGGGGAATCTATCTGGTTTCGCGCAAGGCAACGACAAACTATCCAGCCATGGTTGCTTGTTATAACTGTGGAGAAGAAGGGCACTACGGTGATGATTGTGAAGAACAACGCCAAGTACAACTACGTTTTATTGATCCTTCGTCGTTTAATGGAAAGAGTCTTACTGGCAAATATAGGACTAAATACGAGTCTACTCTACGCCAACACCAAGAGTATGCAAAGAAAAACTCATATTCAGACTATTATGGAAACGACTATAGAGACGATTACTATGACGGAGGTAATAACTACGACGACTATAATCGATATTCCAGTGGTAGCAAACGAAATTACCAGAACTCGCAAGACACGAGTTATAATAACAACAATTACCGAAACAAGCGAAGGTCCAATGGACCTAATTACGAGCGATATGACAATTACGATTCCAATCGGTCAAACAGGAACAGCGGAAGTTACAGCGGAAACTACAACGGAAACAATGGTGGAGGTAATGGGAGCAATGGCGGAGGAAGTTGGGGAAAGCAAAAGTTCAGCAATACTGGTAGTAAGATTTCAAAGAAGTTTAGGGAGATCAAAGACTCCACTAAACGAATGTTCAAGCGAAAGTAATAGAATAGTTTATTTATTTAGAAGCATAATTCACACTATTGGCAAATATTGGCAGTCCTCCCGGAGTACTCCAGAATATTTCTCCAATTTCTCCCAATGAAAAAATCAAGTAGTCTTTAATATTTTTTTTCCATGACTCTTTCTCTTCTTACCCACCTCTCACCATTTCATGATGAAATCGTTTGCTAGAAACTCCTCTTCTGCTTTAAGGGCATGCCGCTCTATAGTGCTTCCAAGGGCTATTCTTGGTGCTCGTGTCCCTGGGCTCGCCGTGCGAACCAAGTTCGTAAATAGATCCACTCGTGCATCTTACTCTACCGCTGCTGTCAAACTGACCTCTGAAAGCTATCCTGAACTTAAGCGTGGAGAATTTGCCAAAGTAAGTGCTTACAACTTCTCGCAATACTACTCTAACATTATATAGCTCACCGAACAAGACCTGGAGTTCTTCAAGTCCATTTTGACCCCCACATCTGTCCTGCAAGATGCAGCAGATCTCGTGTTCTACAATGAAGATTGGATGCGAAAATACCGTGGTTCATCGCAGTTGGTGCTGAAGCCCAAAACTGTCGAGCAAGTCAGCGCGATCCTGAAGCACTGTAACGAACGCCGACTCGCAGTAGTCCCACAAGGTGGAAATACCGGTCTGGTTGGAGGTTCAATTCCAGTGTTTGACGAGATTATTCTTTCCATGGCCAATATGAACCAAATCCGGTCATTTGATTCGGTCTCGGGAATTCTGATAGCTGATGCCGGTGTTATTTTGGAAAATGCCGATAAATATCTGGCGGATAACGGATACATTTTCCCATTAGACTTGGGCGCTAAAGGTTCATGCCATGTTGGTGGTGTCGTTGCTACTAACGCTGGTGGTTTACGTTTGCTGAGATACGGATCCCTTCATGGAACGGTTTTAGGAATTGAAGCTGTTTTGGCTGATGGTACTGTTGTCAACAACTTGAGCACTCTGCGCAAGGATAACACTGGTTACGACCTGAAGCAGCTGTTCATTGGATCTGAAGGTACTATCGGTGTGATTACTGGTATTTCCATTCTATGTCCTCCTCGATCCACAGCTATCAATGTTGCATTTTTGGGTCTGGAATCTTACGAGGCTGTTCAAAAAACATTTGTCAAGGCCAAGAAGGAATTGGGAGAGATTTTGTCTGCATTTGAGGTCATGGACACTATTTCGCAGGACATTGTAGCTCACCATACTGATCTATATCGCCCATTAAGTGAAAAGTATCCATTCTATGTTCTGATTGAGACCAGCGGTTCCAACAAAGACCATGACGATGAGGTAAGTATTTGTGCATGGCTAAACTTATTTTTCTAACTTATTTAGAAACTTGGTGCGTTTTTGGAAAATGCCATGTCGGAGGAGGTTGTTGTAGACGGTGTGCTTGCCCAAGACGCTGGCGAAGTTAGCAACCTTTGGCAATGGCGTGAACTAATTCCCGAAGCTCTCGGAAAGGGCGGTGGTGTCTACAAGTACGATGTTTCCATCCCACTCAGTCAACTTTACGATATTGTCGGCGATGTTGCAACTCGTTTAGAATCAGCAGGCTTGGTCGGTGATTCTGATGAGTTCCCTGTTATCGCAACAGCCGGATACGGCCATATTGGCGACGGTAACTTGCATTTAAACGTACCTGTGCGTCGGTACGATAAACGTGTTGAGAATCTTTTAGAACCATTCGTGTATGAATGGATTGAGAAGGTTCAAGGTTCAATTTCAGCTGAACATGGTCTGGGATTTGCAAAGAAGAATTATATTCAGTATAGCAAGAACGAAGGGTTAGTCAAGATGATGAAGGGCATTAAACAGCATTACGATCCTGTAAGTTATGAATCATGGAAACTGAGTGAATTTATTACTAACAAGACTTTAGAACGGTATTTTGAACCCCTACAAGTACGTTTAGAACTTACAAATATGATTCAATGACAAGTACAAGTTGCGAAGTTCCATAACTTCAAATACATTTTTTAGAAAGGCATATTGAATTTACAAGATCGTAGCCACACATAGGTGTAACCGGTTTTTAAAAGGAATTGAGAAAGATGTAGATCAAGGATTACATGTAGCAACTTGTAATAAAGTAAGGAGTGGGCTGTATTTTTGATATTGAACTTTCAGTCTCTAAAACGAGCTTTAGTCATGGCGACAAATAGTATATGTCGATTCGGAAGAACCATTTCCAGATTCAATGTCCCTTGGTTCGAGGTTGTATTACAAACACGTTTCAAAATTCTTTATATATTTTCTATTTTTCATATTCCTGTAATACATGCCATATATGATTTTATTTACTCGATAATGCGCTCGTTGATTATTTCAATGACTTGTTTTGACAAATTCAAGGAGGGCAAGTACTCGTAAAAGCCAGTCACAATCTGGTCAAACGACGAATCCACAGCCTCCAATACATTTTGGACATTATCTAAACCTTTTGGTGATGAGTCTTTATCTTTTTGAAGTTTCATTTCTTGTGCATTAGACCAGTGGACAGGCGGATTCTCTAGGAATGCGGCAAGCGCAACACTGGCTTGACTTAGTTTTAGGAGGATTTCGGGAATATCCTTTTGAACTGTGCCATATTGATCCTCATCCATTGACTTGCACACCAAGGTCGCGAGTGCAAGCACACCTGTGGAAGTTAGAATAGGATTTGGCAGAATCTGATTAGCGCGGCGGGCGACTGTGAATCGGAGAGGTGTGCCTAGATCCGATTCAAGGAACCGTTGGAGGTGTACTGAGTAAGTCTGAACGCGGGATTTTGTTTGTGATTTGAGGTGTGAGACGATGCCAATTACTTCTTGCGACGCCTTGGCGTTTTTGTCTTGGAACCCGTCCATTATGCTGACAGGTTGCGATTTGGTCATGAAGACATTTGTGTCTTTGATGGGGATAATCCCAGCTGCAAGTGTTTTGGCTTCTTCTTTTTGGATATTGGATTTGGGATCAAGTTGTTTGGATTCTTTTTTGCTTTTCTTTGAAAGTGGGACCAAGATTTCGTCAATGAGACTCAAGCACTCGACTTTGATCTGAGTCCAGATTGTTGTTTTACGGTCGATATCTGCAAAGATGCTAATTCGGCGATCGCGTTTGTTGAATGCAATGTACGCTAGTTCCTGGAACGCCAGCATTCGAATAAGCTGTTTCTTTTTTGACTGCAGACCTGTTACTAGTGTTCCGTTCTTGTCCGCAGATTTAGAACTGATGAGTTCACCCCGGTGTGAAGGGCCCAAGGTCATGTAGATGCCAAAAGCCAGGGTTGCAAACAACCAACCAAAGCATAACAAAAACGCTGCCAAAAAGGTATTAACCAGCATTCCCAGGCTGACAGGGAATCCAGAGTAAATGTCTGTATGGTGAAGAGAGAAAAACCTTCTTGCAATTGGCAAGCAAATCCCCCAAATATGACTGCGAAGAATTAAATAGATCAAAGGGCAAATGAGAGAAAAGGCTCCAGAGATGAACAAGGATTTCTTTGCCAGATCAGGTATTTGAGAGACAATTCGAGTTTGTGCGCTTAGTGTAGCGTTTTCAAATGTAAACACTAATCTGTCTGCATCAAAACCAATGTGAAAAACTGCTGCCAGAACTGCCAGCAAAAAAGAAAACATGTTGATGTACAATAGTCGTTCATTGAGCTTGGGTAAACTGTATGCAGATTTATTGGGCGTGGTGATTGCAATATCGGACATTTGGAACTTGTAAGAAAAAAAAAACAAGAACGAGGAAAGCGAGTAGATGGCAATTGTGATGAAGAACTTCTTGGTCAATAATCTAGCCCAAAACTCTGCAAAGATGCTAGGGTATGGCAAGTAATTCACTATTCGGTTAGCAAAGAAGTAGTATCAATAAATCATACATACAGTGAATATTAACCTTACGGTAAAGCGTCACAATTACAAGTCCCAAAAATATCGGTACTGATCTCAAAAGAATCGCTGGGGTGATCCATAACCAAGATACATTGAGAAACAGCCCAAGGAATACAGATCCAGAGATTGAAAGCAGGGAGAGCAACTGGCAGAGTTGAAAGAATCGAGCCAGTAAAGCTTCAGCAGAAACTTGAGAATACTGAGGAGCTTCGCGAGAGGACGTCGTCGCCAGGCGGGACATTCGCATTACAGCCATGGTTTTAATAGTAGTAGTCAAGAAGGAGATCAAGGAACTTTGAAGGAAGTGAAAATGTTTTGAAGTATTCCCAAACAAATATCACGTGATGGTGTCAAATAAGCTAGACAATGCTAAGTTAGGGCTAAGAGATGTGTGAGACTTGATAACTGAAAAGTTGGCCATTTTGATGTGAAATTGTATGGAAATGAATTGAAGAGAGTTGAAAAGAGTTGAATCTGTGATTTGGCTACTTCTTTTGAGTATTCAATGGAACTCATTGTCCAGCATTCTGCACATCGTCCAGGGTTTTGCCTCACGCTCTCTACAGTCATTGCCCTCCACCAGCACCCATTCCCACTAATTGTGAGACATGAACCAACTGACAACTGATGAGCTTTCTCATCCTCAAGTCTGAAGCTTCTTAATAGTAGAAAAATTTCACTTCTATACCGTTTTTAGTCTATTATTTTTGGAGGAGTCGATCGATGCTTGAGGCTTAGACAGCGAAAAGAAAAAAAAAAATAAAATAAAAAAAAGTTGACAACTGTTTCTTTCAGAATCTTTCTTTTCTCTTAACACTCTTTTGCTCTTCTCTTCAACCACCCCACGTCGTCCCTACAATCTACACATAATGGGCCTTTCTTCAGACTCAGCAGGGCCAACCCTGTTTGGAGTCCCGCTCAAGCTGGTTTCTTTGTGCACTGTAAGCCAGTTGCTTCCCTTTGATCAGCTCACGTTTCTAATCTTTACATCTATAGCTAATGCTCCAAAACTCGTCGCTCATTCTTGTAAGTAAAAGTTCCAACATGGCATTGAAATCTTAGCTAACATTCTAGGTAATGCATTACTCGCGTATCATGCCTGGTTATGATGCAGACTCACGGTACTTTGCGTCGACCGCTGTATTACTGAACGAAGTCATTAAATTTCTGTTTTGTTTGTTCATCGCCGTCAAGCAAGGAGGCTTGAAGAACACAGTCAAAGAAGTATTTTCTGGCGACTCGTGGAAATTGTCTATTCCTGCGTTATTGTATACTTTGCAGAACTCACTACAGTACACCGCAGTATCAAACTTGGACGCTGCTACTTTCCAAGTCACTTATCAGCTCAAGATCCTTACAACAGCTTTTTTCTCTGTGACCATGTTGAGACGCACACTGTCGCGAAACCAGTGGATTTCTCTGATCTTGCTGACAGCGGGCATTGCCATGGTTCAAGTCACTCCCGAAGCTTTCCAGGACTTTATTTCGTCAGCTTCGTACTACGTGACGGGAATTGCTTCGTCTGATAAGAAAAAGGTTGTACGTTCTGAAGGTTCTGAGGAAATGAACTCACAGTTGGGATTGGTTGCCGTTATTGTGGCTTGTATGTTATCAGGACTTGCGGGAGTTTACTTTGAAAAGGTGCTCAAAGGGTCCAATGCGTCGTTGTGGATTCGCAACGTGCAACTCAGTTTCTACTCATTGTTTCCTGCTTTCCTTTTGGGTGTTGTTCTCAAGGACGGTTCCAAGATCAGTGAGTTTGGTTTTTTCCACGGCTACAACGGTGTTGTATGGAGTGCTATTTTCCTGCAAGCATTTGGTGGTATTGTTGTCGCTCTATGTGTCAAGTTTGCTGACAACATTGCCAAAAACTTTGCAACCTCCATTTCCATTTTGGTCTCGTTTGTGGCTAGTGTATACTTTTTCGATTTCACCGTGACTGTTAACTTTATTCTGGGTGCTTCGATTGTCATCTTTGCTACTTATTTATATGCAAAGCCAGACTCCTCTGGTGCTGGAGGTGCTGCTGATAAGCCATTGCTGCCGAGAACAAGTTCCCCAGACTCTGAGGGTTCAGACAAGCGGGAGTAGCAATGATAATAAGACTACGGGTTAGAATAATTTATTACATTTAACAATACATTTGAGTATATTGAGACTACAGATTGGTATTGAGAATAATAGTGACCAGAGGTTATGGAAGAAATTACATTTAACTGCTCTCATTAACAGCCTAGACCCTACTTGACTCTCAACGGTCTTTCGAGAACAAAAGAATGGCCTACGAGGAGAGTTAAAGGACTCTGCAATTTGGCCGTAATTAATGCTGTTAATACAATTGATGAAAAATAGGCAATGGGTCAAATCACTGATTGTCAATAGAATAAAGATTTGAATAATAACAATCTGAAAGAAACACTGTAGAGCGACAATCAATGCCAATTAACCGTTAGCCAATCAACAAAATAACAAGGAAAAGAGAACATTGAAATAGGTGTATAGAGTTTATGAATTTTAATAGATGCTCGTGAGTTTCATAGCTTGTCATAAGGTGACTCTAAACCGCAGGTGGGCTGAAGGCGTGTGTTGCCTTTTTTCAATGATTGGTGACTCTAAAGTCATTTTCTGAGAAACAAAATACAATTAAAGATATATATAAAACAAATAAACAACTAACGCTTTTCAGGTTGAATACAAGATTCACTAATGTCTGATTCGCCATTCAAGACTTCTTGTGTGTTTAAAACTTCTTCAGGTCCCTTGAACGTTTTACGGCCTTGAGCAAACCATAGGATTGTAGAATAAGCCAGTACAATTCCAATAATAGCACAGGTATAGTTCATGGTTGAAGTAGTAACAGGATTCAAGGTAGGGAAAAACATGGTGATGGAGATGAAAGTAAGCCAAATTAAGGAAATCCAGTTAATAGTAGGACCGATAACAGGGCCAAGATTCCAGGGTCGGGTTGGGTGTTGAGAAAGTCTATTTTGACGGCCGTAGATTACACAGCAGAAAATAGGAATGGCATAGGTGATTTCATGGCCAATAGTGGTGATACTAATGATGGTGTTGAAGACAACGTCAGAAGACAGATAAAGCACGACAATAACACATTGAACGGCACAAGAAACTAGAATGGCAGGAATGGGGACGTCGTGTTTAGGAGAGACTTTTGAGAAAATCTTTGGAAACACAAAAGCACCGTCTCTTGCAAACGAGTAAATAGTTCTGGAGTTGGCCAGTGTCATTGTGTTTCCAGCGATAATGGCAGCAAGAGCAGGCGCCATTGCTAGAATAATGGCAGCAGCGGTGGAGCCAGTAGCGTTTTTAAGAAGTTGAATATAAGGAGCGCCAGTTGGAGATTCGAGTAATCCTTGAATATCGTAAAGTGAAGCACAGAGTGAAATAATGAAAAAGAAACCGTATAGAATTCCAGTAATGACA
>JAKTYJ010000213.1:0-13259 GCA_030674515.1 Geotrichum armillariae | reverse complement strand
ACACTCAAGATGACTGACGAACGCGACCAAGAATCCGATACATTGACGTCCACGACCTCTCCTGGCTATGATCAAAGCAAGAAGCAACGAAAAGAAGCTTCTCGCGATATTTCATCTCTGAATTCACGACGCGTTTCCAATACACATGTTCCTAGTTACTATGCGCCACACCCCTCTGAACGAACGCCTTTGCTGGACCCTGATGACCCAGCTGTATCGCCATTGAACTTGCAGGGAGTCCGTATACTGCGCGCTGTACTATGGACAATGGTGGTATTGACATCTCTTTGGACTCTTCTCTTGTTTCTCAATTGCTTTGTCTCAATTCCGTTTATAGTAGTCAGAACATCGGGCTTCTTAGAACTTGACTTTGCCATCTTGTCACTTATTACATTGTTGCTTGCGCTTTTGACGTTCTCGGTACCTTCTCCAGCTGAGTTGATCATTGGATACTTCTTGACAGCCTGCTTGGGATTGTTGTTAATACTTATGGCGAGTATCCCTCATATGCGTCATACGTATTCTGTGGCTGGAATTTTCACAAGCGCGTGGGCGCTGGCCAGCGTGGGTATGAGTTTGGTGGTATCCCCTTACGTTGTTAAATGGGGAAAAGAGTATGAAGAGGAGCGGCTGACCGGGCGGCGTGAAACCCGTCGCACGCTTACTGAATGGTTCAAGCTCTCATTTACCTTTATCCTATTATTGGTTTTGGTAGTAATCCCAGGATTACTCATGTTTTTTGGATTCTTGCTTGATGTTTACGATACAGCTCGCTTGCTTCATACTGACGGCGCGGCTACTAATGGAATTTTTGTGCCTATAACTACCGTTACCCCCGACCGCCGTTTCAACCCGGACTTTGACTATTCTGTTTACATTGAATGTACTCCAGAACAAGAGCATGCTGACGAACTTTCTCATGAACTCTCTCCAATTGTACTACTAGAAGCAGACGATCGTGTGTCTGCTCAGGCATTCTATAAAGGCTGGGTTGAGGAATTATACAACGACCAAAAAGTATCAAGAGTTTGTTTCTGGAACCGGCCAGGCCGTGGGTTTTCAGACGTTGCTCCATCTCCATATACATTGGACGACGCTACTCACGCACTCACAAATGCGCTCAACACGATTCTAACCCAGAATTCAACCAACAACTCGGAGGAATTGTTTCAAAACAGAACTCTGGCTTTGGTTTCACATGGCGTAGGCGGTCTTTACTCACGCGCATTTGCTGCTCATCACTCTAAACGAATTCACTCTCTACTCCTAGTTGACACACTCCATGAAGATCTTGTTCATAAACTTCTAGGCAGGGCCTCTCATGGCTTCCGACTTTGGGTCAAGGGTATGCTTTCGCCATTCGCAATTCGTCGCCAATTATCTTGGTTGATCCATCATAGAGGTCCTTCACACCGGTACCTCAGTGAAGCTGGTAAACGTAGCATTGCGTTTTCTACCAATCCAACTGAACTAAAAGCATCTTTACAAGATCAAATCTCAGCTTTCAATGGTAATACCATTTCCTTGATTCAACGTGCAAACAACATTCTTCAAGATACAAGGATCCCGGTTGCAGTTGTCACGTCAGCACAGTCTATTCGTAACTATAAGAAGTATGATTGGAGTTCGCTGCAGCGCCAATTGACAAAGGTCACTCAAAACAACGTGGCCTGGGAAATCTTGGACGGGCCGCACGATATTTGGACGGAAGAATCTTCGAGACTTAAGCTACAAAAACTGTATGCTAATATTCTTAAAGAGAGAATGGTAATGTAAAAATTGTGTATTAATGAGAAGAGTAGTAGTAATAATAATAAATAAAACGTTCACACGCTGACTTCTCTGATACTAGGGGTTGTCTTCAGCGGACGCGGCAGCTTCAGCGTCGACCGCTGCTTGCAAATGAGAAAGGTCTGGAGTTTCAATCTCTGATTCCAAGTCACAAATGGCCCTACAGTTGGGGCACAAGAAATGCGGGTATGACTTGATGACAAGAGGTCGGATGCATTTGTAATGCCATGCATGAGTACATGGCGCGATGAAAAGAGCTTGACAAGGCTAGAAAGGTTAGACAGTAAAATAAAATAAAAAAGTCAACTTACAGAAACAGGCAAGAGGCAAATGGCACATTCCTGTAGATCTTTCGAGTTGAGTGAGCAAATGTTCCGTAGATTAGAAAGAGCGTTGATACTAGATTGTTAGTAAAGTAAATCAGAGTAGGAAAAACATACTTGAAGTTATTGGCAAGTTTTTGCCAGCTCTTGTTTAATTCAATGCGAACTTTGATGCATTTGTAAATCTCTTCCGAACCACCTCGAAAGTCCATGCCCAGTTGTAGAATATCGCCATCTTTTACAGCGTGCAGCTGTGATTGTTGGCATGCAGGAGATAGTCGGACATGATTGAGAAATGTGCCTGAAGACGACTTGACATCTTGAACAAACCACTCACCGTCTTTGCATGTTAACTCTGCGTGTGACCGCGACACAACCTTTGACTTGAACACGATAGGAGCATGCTCAGGTTTAGGAGCAGGTATTTCTTTGCGCTCTGTATAACGTCCTACACGAATGACCATGCCGTTGTGTGCTTTGCGTTCCACTGCACTAATGTATAATGCAGGAGTAGTAGAAGAGTGATCGATAAAGGGAGTGAGACGAATAGAGAAAGGTTCATCTTCTACTTGTTCTTCTTCTGTTTCAGGTAGGACTAGGGACTGAACCGGTCTTTGTTCCAAACTCTCTGCGGGAGGTGAACCTGAAGGAGATACAGATTGTGAGTTTATTGGTGCTAATTCCACCAAGTCCATATCAACATCAGAATCCATATCAGGTGAATCTCCTGGGGGAGCTTGAGAACCTGTGGAGAGCTCCACACTACTTGAATTTGGGGTAGACGTCATTTCAGGTTTTGTGGAAGACAACATTAGTGCGGGTGGTGCGTTAGAGCTAGAAGCTTGCAAATGGTCAAGAGGTTGACTGAAGGAAACGGAAGGTTTATCTACTGGTTCGACACTGGTCGATGGTCTAAGACTTGAGATCGAGGAAACCGTTAAGCTGTTGTGGTACGGGCGAGACGAAGAAGCTGAAGCAAGACCAGACAAGGCAGAATCAGAGTCTAAAAGAGAGCCAGACAATAAAGGAGTTCTTGTAGTATAAATAAAGCCCGGCAAACCGTTGGTACCAGGATTAGAGGCAGAAGTTGAATTTGAGGACGAGTTTGAAGAAGTGGAAGAGGAAGAAGGGCCAGGCAAAGAAGCAGAAGAGTAACAAGGGTCTACTGATGGTGGGCTAGGGTTATATCCCGATAAGGAAGTAGCAACAGATAAGCGGCGATGGGTTGACTTTTCTATTACTGAGGGAGGTTCTTCCGCTGAAGGAGATGTAGGAGTTTGCGAGCTGCTCACACTTTGGGTGAGACCTTGAATGAGGCCTTGATTGCTGGCTGTACTGGAAATGCCTTGGTCTTGTGGTAGAGAAGGCTGCATACAGCTGTCGTCGGTTTGTAGGGGGAACTGAAAGGCGTTTGAGTCGTCGTTTGGAGGAGGTTTTGACATGAAAGTAGTTGAAAAAAGTTTTGAGAGTCGACGGGATTTACTAGAAGTTGAAAGTGAGTTTCTTGAAGAAGATTCACCGGGGCTGCTTGGATTGCTGTCTGGATTACTATGTTGACCGTCAAAGTAGTCGGTAGAAGTTACAAATGCTGGTGGATTTGAGGTGAGTGGTTTATTAAACATTGAAAGTGAGAGTCGTTTGTTAGTAAGAGCAGACGGGAGAGTAGAAGATCGAAAGAAGCGGGTCTTTCTGGTCTGTGAGGGGGGTGTAGAAGTTGATGCACTAGAGGCCACCGAGCTCGAAGAAGCGTGTAAGCTTGACATGTCGATTTACTTCAGAAAAAGAAGGAGGAACGAAAAAAAGGAGGAATTTCAAGAAAGAGAGTTGGACTATAAAACCTGCCAAACTTGGGGAGAAAAAAATAAAAATAAAAATAAATCAGGCATCGGAATAACTTTTTAAAATTACTCGAGATTTTGCCATTATTTTTGGGTTGAAATTAAATATTCATACTCTAAAGACTTTATGATTGTGTCTTCAGCATCCTCTGAATAGGTCTTGAAATTTCAGGAAGCTTAATGATAATAAGCGACATGTCGGGAAAGCTAATGGAGAACTAAATGGAAAGCTAATGGCCAGATACTAATACATCGTCAAAAATTCTCATCGGGCTCGTGTATTCTCACCGTGTAGGGCTCGTGGGCTTGTGGGCTCGTGGGCCATGGTGTAGGGCTCATCCGCAAGCACGCATCCGTGAACAAACATATACAGCAAGATTCACACGCTAATCCTTCCGAGGTATTGAATACGGTTTCAGGTCTTCTCTAGTCAGCTCACTACGTTCCTCAGCGAAACAGCAAAGCAACACTCTTGGTACAATAAACATTCCTTAGAGTATTTTGCAAAGGTTTACACCATGAGGTTCTTATTGGCGGTTAAATTAAAAACATGTTGCACCCCTGAATTATCGATACTTGAGCTGCTTTGAGTGTTAAAAGTCCGAGCTTTGCTAAAAGCCGTAAGGTACAAGAAGTAACAGCAGAGAGAGGTACTAGACGTATCCAAATGAAGGTTGGCTATAGGCAAAAACAGGTCATTTTGAGTTTTAATCTACTCTCGATATCCGAATCAAGTTCAAAATAGTATAGAGGAATAATCTCATGATTGACAAGACGCAGTCTCTGTATGCAAATTTATGAGACGCTATTCAGTGCTAAGTGAGTGCTAAGAGTTCCGTTGAAGTGAGTTCTGAAGTCCTGACTGAAGCTCGACTGAAACCCGACTGTCCGAGCTCCAGTAAACGACAATACCCGACATACCTGTACGGTCAAATATGCAGCAACTCCAATGGAGAATAGGTACAAACTAAATGGGTTCTCATAGGCCGACTACCTAAAACTGACAAGCTCAAAATATGGGCAAAAGAATTCTTTTGCCTGCTTTTGAGCTTTTGCCTGCTTTTGCGCTTTTGCGCTTTTGCGCTTTTGCGCTTTTGCCTGCTTCACACTAACGTATCTAGCTATTTATTGAATGTTGCCATCTGAAGAGAACACAAGTTAACTGCTTTGGTTGGGTCGTTACGGGTTCATGGAAATGTCAACTTTGTAAGTTATTCCTTGCAACCAGAAGAAGCTTTAAAGAATTTGCTTGAAGCGAATGGAAAAAGAAGCTAGGAAAACTGCCAGGGTAGTAATACCGTAGGTGAATGAATGTTTATTTCTGGACAGACATACAATGTGAGTTACATGTATTGATTCACTTGTAAATACGGAGGTAGGAGGCTCGGTGTTCCTAAAGGAATTTCGGGTTTTTCTACTTCTAAGTCTTAGGTGACATGAAATGCAGTAGGTGTATAAAATCTTCTTTCAGAGCTCCAACAGAAAAGTTAAAGTAGCCTTTAGGCAGTGGACGAAGCGTGTTTACATATATTTTAGTAGAGAAACTTGCATTTGAAGTAGGACTGGGCGACCGTATTTCTCCAATAAAACCATGGACCTGAAATGTACCCGCCACCAGTAAACGATGCCGTTGTTTAGAATTGATCAATGGCATGTATTAAAGAATACATTAAACAATCTATTAAAGAATTGATTAAGATATTGGACAGGGACATTGCTTGGATATTGAAAGTGGTTGAGAATAAGATAAACAGAAATTTGACAATTCGAGTTAACTCACAACTCTCTCTCTCTCTCTCTCTCTCTCTCTCTCGCTCTTTCTCTCATGACTACCAAAAAAAATTAGTTTTAATTCTTCAAAATAAATCAAACGAAATTCATAAGATAACTTGTTGGGTTGTTTTAGTATTCAAAGCTGAAAGGTGAAAATTCATGTAAACAATAAAATACAAGTCGTTTGGCCTAATCAAAATATTGGGTCCGTGTTTAATAATTGCTTTAGAATTGATGAGTGTACTTACTTTGTGACCACCCACTTTCATGTAATGCTTAGCATTGCATAGAGGAATGGAGTAACTGCAGAACCGTGAGGAGGGGTCAAAGAGCCTAAAGAGCTAGAACATACTCAATGGACTTGGAGTTTC
Organism: Geotrichum armillariae; assembly: GCA_030674515.1. Taxonomy (NCBI): domain Eukaryota; kingdom Fungi; phylum Ascomycota; class Dipodascomycetes; order Dipodascales; family Dipodascaceae; genus Geotrichum; species Geotrichum armillariae. The sequence continues at coordinate 7,163 of JAKTYJ010000213.1, read as the reverse complement.
AACATTTATTACCCTTGAACCTTCGTTAGAAGAAATATTCAAGGCTGTATCATTTATACGATGCAAACCGTCATAAATTGGAAAAAAAAAAAAAAAAAAAAAAAAAAGTGCACCGTCAATCGTTGTAACATCCCTAGACTATGATTTAGCACAGAACAGCAACGAAATGCTTTTATTAAAAACAGTAGACAACAAGCAATATCAAGACTTGCTATATACATTTATTTTTTCAAAAATTTTCATCGCAAAAACGTCCTATTTAATTGTGTATGGAATAGAACTTGACATTTTTTTCGCAATTGCGACCATTTTATTACGAGAGTTATATAGTATGGATATGCAGCAGTATAATCTGCCTCTACAATATAACAGTTTATTGCAAAATGAGGCTTTCGGAATTGATTACAATTATTCAGTATTTAATGATGGCCTCAGGTTTATTACGCAACCAGAAAAACGTAAATATATTAGCAGTTTAATTTTACCTATTTTTCTTGTCTCTGCTTCATTTACTGTTTCAAAAGAATTAAATCTGGCTGAGTCCAAAAACGGCACTCTGTTGTAAGGCTTAACATTGAAGAATATGAAGGTAGAAACACTGACACTTAATATCACACTCGGAGAACAAATGAACCCCTAAGAAAATATAATGATTTACTTTCAAGTGATAGTCAAATAACGTGAGTGAATTAAATATCAGTCGACTAGATAACAAGTCGAATACTTTTACAATCATGTAAACAAGAAGAACTGCATCTCTTGAAAGACACGGAGGAATATTTGAATTTTTAAACAGCTTCATAATCAACGTAAGCGGTTGTAATATGTTTCGAAAAAAGAGAGACAACTAAACCAGGCATGTTTTTGCCAAACTCTTTAGGGTGCAAGGCTTGAATTGCTGGGTAGGGCTTGACGCTTGCAAAGAGAATGTTGCTTTAAGCTAATACTAGAAGTAAAAACTCTTTGTGAAATGAAGTAAAGGTTTAATAAACAGGTAAATCAAGTATCAGATCAAATTCAGAAACACTTACTTGGCCCACCACCTGAGACTGGCCGTCTCTAGAAAATTTAGTAGACATTATAATTAGGTTTATTGAAGGTGAAGGTTGGATCCGGTGAAGGTTCAAAAGGGTGAAAAATGAGACAGCGGGTCACTTTTGACAGTTTTTTGATTTAGAAGAAGAGTTCAATTCCAACTGTCAGAAATTGACATGGCCTTTACAGATTACTCGAGTAAATTAGGTCAAATAAGGTATGTCAAATTAAAAGAATAATAATTAAGCCAGCCATTGGATTTTTGTTTTTAGCAGCCTTTTTCAGTGCTATTCCAGGCATGAATTATACTTGAGAGTTAAAAGTGCCAGCAAAACCTGGAGAAATCTGGAGAACCCCGATAGAAGTAAATTTTACAGTAAAATTTGTAAAAGACCAGAAAATAAGGTACGTTTCAAAGTGCTTACGGGACGAAATGTGAATGTGTAAAACCATATTCCATAATTGTATCCATAATTCTATTCATAATTCTATTCATAATTCTATCCATAATTCTATCCATAATTTTATCCATAAAAAGGCATAAAAATGCAATGTTACACCATTAGTTTTAACTGAAAATTGGCTAGTCACTGTAAATATTTACTACCAAAGGCTAAAGTATTAGGTAGACCAATTTCATCAAAAAGAGGCTCAATTGACCAATTGACATTTAACTAATACTTTATGATAAAAATATCAATGACGTTTAATTTTCTTGAGATTAACTTTTGCCTCTTAAAAAAGACTAGCAGCTACTAGCTACCATCTACAGATACAAAAAGTCCCGAAAAAAAAACATCAGTCCCATCACCAGTGTTTGGGCTACTTGGAATACTTGGCTAATTAAGATACATGTGCAATTAGCTACTATTAGTTGCTATTAGTTACTATTAGTTATTTGAAGTTGGGTTGGAAAAGGTATTTAGTTCTCTTGACGACGATTCATGCTTTTGTTCAAGTCAAGTATGGTTGATATCAGCGCATGAGTGTCTTTTCTTTGGGCTTCTCTTTGAGCCTCTTTAATTTTCTTTGCTTCTCTATGAGCCTCTCTTTGCTTCTCTTTGATTCCCTTTCAGCTTTGCTTTGAGCTCGTGTGTTGACGACTACCGTTATTACCCATTCAATTAAATCCCTTCAATGTATCCAAGTATATCGCAAAGCTATACTTGATTAGATCCAAAATGTTTAATATATTCACCTTCTGAGTCTTTGGAATCGTTTGCTTAACAAAAGAATCTATTTATAAGATACAACTGGCTGGTCTTGAATTGACTGAGCGTGTTGATTCTGAGAGTGCTCTTCAGTCTTGAAATTAACAATATTCTAGTCTCTTCTCTTCTCTCTCTTTTCCTTCATTTCCCTTCTCTTCTCTTTTTTTTTTCTTCTCACATGTAGATTCTCACACGTGAAATTCACAAAGTCATTAAGAACTTAGCTGATGTCTGTCAAAGCACGTTAAATTGAATAAGCTGAATAAGTTGGATATATTGAATAAACCAGGAAATGGAAAAAACTCAAAAAAATGGAGATTCGTTTTAGTGAGAAAAACAAAATGCCCCGAAACAAATACTCCATATGTCGTATAAGCCAAAAACAAATGTATGGGCGCTCGTTTTAATGGATTTTTATTTAATTCCAAACCGGTCAAGTACATGTAAATTATGCTTCTTTTTTTTATTTTTTCAAGTTGCTTTTATTTAAATCCTTATTTAATTCTCATAATTACTTTTGACTCTTCTGGTTGAGATATAAATCCCTCGATTCCCTAGATTCTCATTCTGCAACCTTCCATTAATATGAATTCCTGCCTTCCTCAGCAGTTCCCTGGCTCTTTGGCTTCACCTTCTTCTTCAAATTCTTCTCCTTCTCCATACTTTCTTGACGATCAAATGTCTGAAAACCTTTACGCATACTCCAACCTCGTTCCAATGCAAGAGTTCATGGACTACACCATCCAACAACCTTTGAACCACCGTCACTCCTCTTCCTCGATCAACACCTCTTCTTCACCTGGATCTGTCTTTACTCAACCTTCTCCTTCCGTCACAAACATGGCCATCTCTCCTTCTGTCAATAACATGGCCATTTCTCCTCTGGAAATTATGTCCTTTGAGCAACAGCAACAACGCCAATTCGAATACATGGCTAAAATCACAAACCAAGCAATGCCTGCAATGCCTCCAACACCAGGCGAAATGCCAACAGGCTATCCGTTCATGCCTGATGACGACAACAACCAAAAACGACACAACCACAAAACAATGCCTATAAAACAAGAACGAGAAGCCACTCCGCTGGCGGAGCCAGCTCCTCCACCAAAACGCAAACGGGCTGCTAGACGTCGTCTCACTGTCAACCAAAAGATTGCACACAACAAGATTGAGAAAAAGTACAGAACAAACATAAACGAGAAAATCTTTGGATTGGATGATCTGATAGCACCATCTTTCAGGTTTGAAAGTTCGTCAGACGAGGGGTTTGAAGAAGACTGGACACAAACCACAACAGGAAGCTCGCAGAACGGAACAGATGGTAGACCCAACAAGAGTAAAATCTTGGAACGAGCTGCGAGCTACATTAAATATTTGAAACTCTCCAATTCTCAATTAAGAGAACGGACCACTGCACTTGAATACCGTCTAACCCAGTATGAATAACCAAGTATAATATATTTATTTTTTCTCTACCAATTGGCAAAGAGACGTATTCCAATCATCTCTTAAAAGTGTTAGCCCGCCTAAAAGAGCTCAAACGGCTCAAGACAAAGAATCTTATCAATCTACGATGAAACCAAAGACAACTCACCTTTGGACTTGAACCCTTATGCAGATTTATACCGCCATCGGATAATTGCAAACTAGATTGGAACTGCTTCAAATGGCCTCTGATTCAATGTACTATCGACAAACAACCGCGGTTCGGAACACAGATCCCTTCTTCATGTGTCGCCAAGGTTATTCAAGCCAGATCGGCATCATGAAGCAGCCTAAATTAACGTCATGTTCTAACTCAAACGTCAGTGATTCAACTATTCAGTGTAGGGCTTCCATCATGTACTTCGGAAACACTTCCGATGGTATCACAAAATAAAACACGCAATATAACTGGATCTTTTCCATGTTGATTAGTGTCTGTGCACGCATAAAAGTTCAAAAAACAGTAATTTTTCACGTCCATGAACAACTCTCACATGGCTTGAAATCTCACCGAATACGCTTTTGCCACTAAATGTTCTAGAATCTAAATGCTCAAGAACCGTTGCAACATCTCGGCATGCATAGACCGGCATTATATCAAGCTCAACCTGTAGGGACGTACTTGCCTTTGGAATTTGGCTAAAAAATGCGCACGAATCAGTTACACTAGAAACCATTAACAGGAGAAGCTTTTGGTCTGTAAGTTTTCTGCCAGGTCGTTCTAGCTGGTCATGTCAACTGGGCTTTTAACCAGCTGAGGGAAGCGCAAAAGAAACAATTCGACTTGATCTTTGTGCTCTTTCATGCAATAATTCTAAACCGGGGCTTCCAATTCGGTTGAGTAGCTTTCTCCTTGGTGCACTCACCCCCGCGAACATTCTTTTGAGATTCTTCAATATGTAACTTCATGACTAAATTCTGCTGAACCATGGCAAGTTCAATTCTGCATCTGTAATTCACCTAAAATCCTTTATCAAAACTTCGAGCAAAGCTCTGACTTGTTTATTACCGCTTCAAGTCACTATTATCACCAAAATGGCATGGAACAATAAGATAACCCGCATCAAAAGTTAGTCAATATATGCCTCATGAATGTACTAAAGGCTAGTAAATGACTTCGAATTGCAGGTTGGTAGGTTGACAGTAAGTTAATGGCATAAAAGCAGCAGGGTAAATTTCGAGTTCTACACTGTGGGGGGTGGGGGAAGTGCTGATTGCCATCAAATTCTAAAGTTTGATTTTACAATGTAATTTTACTATGTAAATTGGAGTAAAAAAAGCTGGTTTTGGTCATGAATCACCATAGTAAAATTTCCCGTTAACAAATCTTGGCTTATATACCCAGATCAAGGATTAATGGACTTGGTGAGACCTCCAGTCACCTCTGAAATATTAAGACGTTAATCGTGCCAATCACCAAGAATGAAATCACAAGACCTCATCAAGTGCAACCAATTGTGGTGAGAAGTCAAAAGTTGAATTACTATGTACATATGTCAGTCGTCGGTCCTACCGCTTGCCGGCTCCAGTCTAATTTGTTAGCACACATCAACGCCCAAAATAAAAAACACTCACCTTGAAGTAAATAACATCACCATCTTCAACAGCATAATCTTTACCCTTTTGCTGAATTTTCCCCTCTGATTTTAATGCAGTTTCCTTGCCTTGTAGCTCAAGAACGTCGTTATACTTTGTTACCTGAGCTTGAATAAAAGTCTTGGCCAGATCGTTATGAATAACACCAGCGGCTCCTGGTGCACGAGTGCCCTGAGATGTTAGCTTAAAAAGTGTAAAAATAGCGTGACTCACCTTTCGAATTGTCCATTCCCGAACTTCATCAGATCCGGTTGTGTAGAAACTAATCAAATTCAGAGACTTGCGAAGCTGGATAATGGCTTCAGGGAGAGCACTTGGTACTTCAAGCAATTCAAGCTCTTCCATTCGCTCATCATCGGACTTCATCTTGTTTAGTCGCTGTTCAAGACTAACACTTACTGGAAGCAAGACATCGCCAGGAGAGTTGGCATCAATCCATTCTCGAATGCTTTGCAAACGTGAGTTGCCAGCAAGACTGTACCCCGATGCACAATAGTCAACATAATCATCTTCACTAATATTTGCAATGTAAACACTAGGCTTGGCTGTAAGCAGAGCCATGTTGTTGATGATCTCGACCTCTTCATTTGTCCACTCGCCATTTGCTACCCTGCGTTCGGAATCCAACAACTCTAGAACTTTGTTTCCCGTAGCCAATTCGTCTTTTACGGTCTTGGTTTTCGCAATAGATCGCGACTTTTTCTCAACAAGTTCCATATGTTTCATAACAAACTCAAAATCTTTAAATCGCAACTCTTCTGAAATAATTTGTAGGTCTCGGATGGGATCTACGCTGCCCTCGATATGTACAATATCTTGTCCATCAAAAGCACGTACAACTTGAAAAAGTCCATCAACTGCCCGGATATGACTAAGAAATGAGTTTCCTAATCCTTCGCCTTTGGATGCACCTTTGGTGAGACCGGCAATATCAAAGATAGTCAACGTCGCAGGAATCTGACTCTTGGGTTTGTAAATGTCGCACAACGTGTCAAATCGAGGAGAAGGTACAATGACCTTGGCTTCCTCCGGATCAATGGTAGCAAAAGGGTAGTTGGCCGGATTACCTAGGTTGGACTGAGTAATGGCTTGAAAGAATGTTGATTTGCCAACCTTTCTTGTTAATGATTTCTCTTTCACTCTGGTAAACTACTTACATTTGCAAGGCCAACAATACCTCCCTGATTAGTTAGAAGCCGCTAGTATCAAAATCGTTTTTCTTACTTTCAAGTTATTGCTCGGTCGGCCGAGTAAGATGGGCTCATCTTCCTTTTTACCAGATCCTTTCTTAGCAGCAAGGCTTCTGCAGCTGCTGAACAGGCACTGTTGAGACTTTCTTGATATCTGCTTTGAAGTTGTCGCGAGCTTTAGCATGATTTAGTGGTAGGGTCGAAGAAAAAATTAAAAAGAAAGGGTTGGGACAAGTTGGGAGTTAAAAATTGAGCAGCTTTTTAGGGAAGAAATATTCTTGACTAATGACCGCTTTCTATTTAGTGAGCATGAGACTGCTATTCTCGAATATTATATAGTAGACTAGGCTTTACTTTGGAATAATTACGAGCAGTCTGAAATATGGGTTTGTCTCGTACTATTCTTTTATTTGAACTTAAGATTCAGTTGCGTCTTAAGCACTGACAAGTTACTGGGGGCACTTGATGTTGCATAATACGACACCATTAATTATGAAATCTTAAATATCAAATGCCGCCTAGAGCGAGGCAACTATGCTATAAAAAAGAGTAATGTCTAGGTCAGATGTTGCTATACTAGCTGAGGCCGGAATGCCAGAACTAGACCTGTCATTTGCTCGGTACTTGCTTGTACTTTCAGTCCAAC
>JAKTYJ010000212.1:0-13285 GCA_030674515.1 Geotrichum armillariae | reverse complement strand
AGAAAAGAAATAGTCCTGTTTATTCTTTGGAGTGAAGATCTGGTTTACTGTTAAATTTTGTTTTACTATTTTCGTTTTACTATTATTTTGTTTACTTGAGATTCGTTTTATGGTTATATGAACCGTAACTTTAAAAATATATTCATAAGTGAAGTTGAAATAATTTAAGTATTGAGTTAAAACATATATAAAAGAACAAAAATTCATTCGATTTATTGCAAAGGAAATCCGCCTTTGGCCAAGTTGGTTATGATGATGAGCATATCAGACTGGTGCTTGACTTGACCGCAATGGATAAAAATTTTACCAGCCGCTATAGATCGAGTTGCTGGCCTCTTGTTTAACGGCACTAGTCTTGATAATAGTTGTATTCTTGGGGCATTTCCGACATTTTCATTTCACTTTGATTTGTGACGTTAAAAATCAACAAAATGGTTCAAATGTTCGTATGGTTCCATACATTCTAATAAGTAACTCACTAAAAAAAACACTAATAAAGTCTTCAAATTCTAAATATAGTAAGGTCAGTATATGATTAATGAGTTTATCAATTGTTATCCTGATACAAGAAGATTTCATTCAACAGTGTACCTACTTGGATTTGTTTATCTAGCTATTCTTTTTATGCCAAACAGATTTCAGCTGTTCTTTGAATTTTTGTTCCATGATATGCTAATTTATGTTAAAGATGTTCCCCTTGTTTGAGAAATCATCGAGGTCAGACTTTTGTTTCTGGCTGGTCTGTTGTCAATTGAATGGCAAGGAAAATGCTATCTTCAATTCGCTCCAAGAGCTTGAGTTCATAGTTTAGATAGAGGGTACAGTTGAAAGCAAACTTATATTCTCTGATTAATTATACAGTTTGTAATATGGCAAACAATACCACACGAGACTTCTTCTCAAATTCATCTATTAGATACAATCATCTATTTGTAAATCCAATTACTTTTCCTTTTGCTCCTTTGCAACTTGATTTTTGTTCTTGTACTTTGCCACGATTTCCAGAATCAAATCCTTTTCAGAAACGCAAATACTCACTAACAAAATAGCAGCAAGACATAAATGTTGTAGCAAACCTTTGAATGTGGAAACCTGTCCTAGAAACCAAACAACAGGAGCTAGAGAGGCGACCACTCCAAATACAAGTGCTTGTGGGCATGCAAGAGCGAGCCAGCCCCAAGGTTTATCTTCATTGCTCCCATAACCTCTTACACGTGAATAATACTCTTCAATCCACATGATACACCAGCCAATACGCTGAGCCATGTTGAACATGTTGGCTAAAACAAGTCCTTGAGCTCCAAGCCCTAGTGGTCTCATGAAGAAATAAGCACCTGCAATAAATGTAAAGCTGAATGCAAATAAAGCAGATGATTGTCGTTTGATATCAGAGGGTTTCGCTACTGATTGAACAAAACTCTCAAGCGCACCATTGATGGCGAGAAATGGAATGTAGCATGCATAAGTAGCCAGTACCACAGGTGCATCAGTGTCAAACCAGGCTGAGGACACAAGAAAACGCAAGACATAAGAGGAAACCATGGGCCCGAATGCAACTGCAAAGACAGACAGGTAAATGTACATGCGTAGTAATGTGGAGATGACAGTTACTGATAATTTCATGTTATCAGGATTGACGGGAGGCGATAGCAGCTTAGAGAAGAAGTTTCGGAGTGCTTCTTCAATGGGTAGAAACACTAGTCTGGCAATAAGAGATCCATAATTGACAACAACAGCGTAAACACCTTGGTCAGTTATTGGTAGCAGCAAAGAAATGAGAAACTTGTCGCCTTCAGTAAGACAGTGTTTGAATACAGTCTGAAGCCAAATTGAAGCTGCAAGGGTTTTAGTCTCCTTTGAAAAGTATATTTTGCTGGATGAATCTCCTTCTTTCCAAACACCCTGTGGGTAAGTCAGTTGGTAAGGTTTCATCCGAGATTCTCGCATGGCATTAAACACGTATAATGTAGCAAGTACTGAAGAATAAGCCAATTGGCCTAGCGCAAAGGCGATAATTGCAGTATCACTGCGACGGCCAAGAAAGATGAAAATGATTGTAAGAACACATCTAGAAAAGATGGCAATAGACTCAAACAAAGCACGCTTTTTGAACTGAAGTTGGAATTGAAATAACAAGATACTGGGTTCAGCAACCAGTTCCAAAATGGAAGAAAAGGCAAAGATAATGACGGCCAGACTAACTGATTTAGAATCAATTTGAGCTCCTGTACCTGAAAAGTTAAGGTATAAGTATGACAATGCAGAGGCCAAAGGAATACCAACAACCAAGGGGACAAACCCAATATTGATGACTTGTTGGATAGTACCGGATTGTGTGTTTTCAACGACACCTCCTTCAAAGCGATACAAATCAGGTTGTTTTCCAATCAAGGATTCACGTTGAGCTGCAAGACGAATAGCTTCACGAGAAAAATAAAGAATGGTGGTGATTAAAAGTTCAAGCTGAGCATTGGCACCAAAACTCTCAGGCCCCACGGATCTTATGATTAATTGGTTTAAAGTAAATGTGAGCAGCTTCGCAAAGAATTGTCCAGCAATCAAGAAAGTAGCTCCAGAAGCAAGGGTATTGGCTGAATATGCGTTGGCATGTAGTTTTTCAGGTTCGGGGGAGGCAGGTTTGTCGCTGTTTCCACTTTTAACGCTAGCACCACTAGACGATCTAGACTTGGGTGTCGCTTCCCTCTTTGTGTCTATTATCTCAGCCTTTTGTTCATTTTCAATACTTGCCACGCTTTGGCGGCGAAACTCTTTTGGAATCTGGGGCAGAGCAGGAGGTGCTTTTTCTTCAATCACAGGTACACGTGACCGGGAGGAAATTGTATAACTTCTGCGATGAGTTGGGCCCGTTCTGGCTAGGGAATCTCCTGGAGCAAGAGGACTAGGAGCATAAGTGCTGCTTGCAGCACTGCTAGAATGGCGTTTCAAAGCTGCAGAATTATCAGGAGCTAGTAATTCTGTTTCTGCAGTTGAAAGACTGACAGTCCTATTTGCTTCTTTTCGGCGTTTTTCATCATTATTGTCAAAAATTGTTTGCAAAGCAGGAGGAACAGTTATGATAGGTGAAATTGGCATGTAGTTCGTTTTTGGAGCTCCAATAGGTTCAACAAGAATCTGAGAGCTTTTTTTTCTAGAGTGCCGACGATAGAGCGTTGAGGGAACGTGATAGTCGACAGGGGAAATTTCGGCATCTGTAGGAGGAGGAGGGATGTTCTGAGCACCGTATGCAAAGGATTTGGAGCGAGAATGCGAAGGAGTATAGCTCATGGTTTAGAGTAAGCCAATGGACTTTCGTGGTTGTGAAGAATATTCCAGATCGCAGTGAATAAAGCGATATCTACCCGCCGTGAACTTGCAAAGCTTTACCTAGTAAATAAGTAAAGTCAATAAGATGTCGGTACTTAGAATGAGCTGGTATCGATCAAATAGTAAAGAGGTGAAAATCAAAGGTGGTGGAGAATATTGAAGGGGAGGAAGGAGACAGGAATGGTGGACTCTCAATATTTGTCCCATATAAACTCTCCCAAGGGATTCCACAGACTAAAAGGCCAAATATAAATTTCAATCCACAACTTTTACTTTCGCCTAATACTTGAGATTATCCAAGATGAATCAGTTTACTAAGGCCAAGTGAGTTATGTATTGCTTTTTTACGGAACATTGTACAAGCTGGGATTATGCAAAGAATTTGGTTGAAATTTGATATTTCAGTTTAGGTCCTACTGGAGTAAGTTACAATAATTCATGGCACCTTTTCATTACTACAAGATTTACCCCAGGGCATGTCTGCTGGAGAGCAAGGCATTTGGCCAAGAAGCATAGCCTTCTGATGATTGGACTTTTTCTGGAGGAAACAAGATTTCATGCTGTTGCTTATGGCTACGATCAGAGGGATTGACGGTACTGCCGAGAAATGAGTGACCAAGCCGAGAAATGAGTGACCAAGATGAGAAAAAAAAAATATGAATGATACCATTACTACTGCTGCTGGTGATGCAGGTGATGCTGGTGGTTGAGAAGCTCAAACTCTCAATGTTTAACTAAACAATGGCTGAAGAATTTCATTTATGGCAAGGTCTCGACCTTGACAGGTCGGCAGGATGGCACCCAGTGGAATTCACATTGGTTTGCACTTTACGCTTGACGATCTAGTTCCATGATCTCCAGCTGCACCGACTATCCGAATGTTCAGAGTAATCAAGAAATTTATGTATTGAAAGCTTTGATTGTCACTCTGGCCGATCCAAAACTCTCTGATTCAAAAGCCGTTCAGAGCCATCTTGTCTTGGCCAGTCTAATTAGGACTTTATCTCAATTCAATAGCATAGGAGAGATAACCTGAGATCGAAAAAAGATCCAGTTATAAATATCGACAGGATTCTACATTTTCTAAAAAGTTACATCAAAAATATAAAGTTAATCAAAATGGCTACTGTCGAGCATAGCTTTCTTAAATCAATCTCAGTTCAAGGACTTCGCGACAAGTATCGAACTAGTCAACTCAAACGAAAACTTTCATTTCCATTCAAAACAAAGCCTCTTCAACAATCTCGACCATTAGGAAACTTGGAACGATCTTTTTGCTCTTTGAATTACCCATCCAACTGTGCAATCATCTCGGCCGTTTTTACAACTTCGCTACCAAACTCGACTTGCTCAACTAATAAACAAGTACTATACTCAGCGATCCGCACAGTAATTTTAAACAATCCAACCCTTGCGTTAAAAATCTATGGGCATCGAACCGACAACCCAAAATTTATTCTTGCTAAACAGCTCGACCTAGATTCTCATGTCCAAATTTTAAACCATGGCAACACTGAAAAAGAACGACTCTCCATTTATGAACAATATGCGTCAAATGGAATTCAATCCATGGATGATATTCCACCTTGGAGGGTTTTGATTTCAGTATTAACTCCATGTGCTCCTGGTGTTCTTGCACCAACCACCTCTGAATATGTTTCCAAAGTTGGAAGTGCAAGGACAAGTGTTAGCAGTGGAAAAACCTATGGGGAATTTACAACCAAGTACGAGGTAGCATTTATTTTTCACCAAAGTCTTGGAGATGCCGCTTCAGGTAAGATTTTCATGACCTCTTTGCACGAAGCACTTAATACCAGCTTCGAAAGCAATGCCAGTAACTTGGTTGACATTCCCAAGACTACGAATATACCAAAACCCCTTGAAAACGTTCTCAAAACATCTCTTTCAGCAAAGTTCCTTGCTAAAAAACTAGTCGAACAACTTGGCCTACGATTTGCAAGTGAAACCAACAAAGATTGCTGGTCAGCCTACCCTCCTACCAACAAATGTAACAACTCTAGAAAATCACTTCCATTACACAAAATCAAACTTGTTCGACTAAGAATTCCAGACTCTCGCATGCAAAAGTTAATACTGTTATGTCGACTCAGACGAACAACCATCACTTGTCTTGTAACTGCATTGGTTCTGGCAGCCCTCTCACGCGCCATCCCAGATGCATACCGAATTATCGATAGCAACGGTGGAGAATGCGGTGGTCTCAATCAAAACGCACAAAGATATGCCAAGCTCAAAGTCAATGTTTCCCGCAATCTTCGGTCTTTAATACCAAGTTCAGAAAACATTACAGGTGAAACTATGGGTAATTTTGCTTGCAATCATGAATTTGAGTTTTTAAGAGATGAACTCACTTTAAGTGATATTGCTGACGACGATTACAGCACGGCTACTGAACTCGCATTACTTTGGAGTTCTGCAGTTTCAATGAAGCAACGTTTAAACAACGTCATGGCTGAAGGAAACAAAGATCTCAGTCCCGCCTTGATGCCATCACGCAAGACTGTACAATCCCGATTAAACTCGGTTGAAGTATATAGTCTCGTTGCCCCAAACACAATCAACACTTGCGGAACTTGGGAGATAAGCGATTTGGGATTCATAACAAGTACATCTGCATCAGGGGCTCCATTTAGTGTAACTGCAAGTTCATTTGAAGGTGGTGATTTAATGTTGAATTTTGCCTGGTCTAGTGTTAATATTCCAGATGGAATGATGAATGATGTGATTCAAGCTGTGTCCGAGTATATTTCAGCAATCTGTAAAGAGCGTTAGGACGAACTGAATATATAATTTAATGTACATGTTATGACAAGTTCAACGAGAAAGTATTTTCAATAGACTCAAAAGCCTGTCTACTAGATACCGTTCTATACCATTGCAGTATACAGCCCATTAGCGTACTTTTCATGCTTTTTGAGAAGCCTTCAGAATTATGGATGGTATGAATTTCATCCATAAGAAATCACGAAGATTAAAATCAGCCGATTGAAGCACAAACCAGTATTAAATGGATTTTTTAGGCGAATACTTTTTCATACTAGAAACCCCTCAGAAATATGGCATTAAATCCAAACATTCTAATATTTATTTATATCACATTTTACAAATAATTAAGGCATTCTTCTATCAAACATAGACTTCTCCAAGTATCGTCAGTTCCATTCTTTCCAATACGCTTCGAGTACAACTTTTGTTTTGCCAGTGACAAGTCTTGGAACCTTTTAATAACATCGTAGTCAAGTAACGCACGGCCAGATGCAGCCACTCCAGCAGCACCAACGTCAACCCCAAGACTGCGATGCATTTTGGGGTTCAAGCCCGCGTTATGTTCTTCTTTTTCGGTAATCTGTTGTTGCATCACGTATAATGCGCGGTAGTCAGATTCTGACACAGGAACAACGACTGAAAGGGAACCGTCTGATGTTCCGCATAGTGGAACAAAAGCGCTATCCTTAGCAAGCGTCAAAGGCGTCAAAACCATGGAGTTGATTTCTCGGCCACTGAAAAACTCCGATTTGCGAATCAGCTTTTGACCAGAGAGGGATGTGGGATCTTCAGGGTCATACTGCAGAATATGAAGCTTTTGCATGGTATCAGCAACCAAAATATATAACAGACCGTTAAATGTCATGAACTCGCAAGACATAACTTCAACATCCTTGTAATCCTTGCCGAAAAGTGTCATGCGATATGGTTCTTCCTAGGTCAAAGTTAGAATAAACAGCAAATGGCTCAAAAAAAAAATACTTACACCAAATCCAACTAGCCAAACACTTCGGAGTGCATCTCCAAGCAGCGTCATGTATTTGAGACCCTTGGCCTCAATGACATACATATTCATATCCAAAAATGCCACTGGCGAGATAGAATTGTCTTCTTGGATGTTTCGCACAACAATCTATTGTAATGTTAGTCAAAAAGATGCACAGTAAAAAGAATCAACACACCTTTTGAGCTTGTGCAATCAACAAGTCTCCACTGACTTCACAGAGAGAAGTCACAGCACCTTTTGAAACTTCTGAAGCCACCAATTTTAGTTTGTGACTGGTTTCGGGTTTGCCTGGCTCAGGTACAACTTCAATAGCTTCATAAACGTAAAAACCTCCCTTGGCTGCCAAATCTTCACCACGCATAATACTTGTACCAAACACAATAAAGTTCTTCTTGCGCTTGTTTCTCTCAGAAACTCGCAAGGTCACTGATTTCAATGACATGACTGTCTCATTTTCCTGAAGTTGGACCTCGTCAATTACAGTCCAGGTTTGTGGCGAGAGTAACTTGATTGTGCTCTGGAAACTAGATGACTTGGGCATATCATCAAGCGCGCCAGGGATGGGAAGTCCGTCCTCATCAACAGCAACGTAGGGGACTGGATCTGATGTGGCTACTACATAAACGTCACCGCTTTCATGGTAACAAAGAGATGTCACTGGAGTTCCCAAATTGACACGACGAGCCGGCCAAGCAATACTGAAATCAGTGTCAGAGGGAAGTTTGGCAATTTGGAACTTGAACTTGCTATCGAGGTAGGCAAATCCTTGGTAGACAGAGGTAGTATTAAATGTGGAAAATCCGACAATTGGATCGGTGGTGGAAACTTTGTGAAGATTGATAGGGCCATGAGCTTCTTTCATGAGTATGAGCGGGCATGAACCAGTAATGAATAAACCAGAAAATCCATCAAGGTTTCGAAATGGAATCAACTCTATTGAAGGAGTACTCTCATCTTCCATCTTCTCATCCTCTTCTAACAACGAAGAAGATATAAGACATGATAAAGAGGTAGAATGCTGGACCTTTAATAAATAGTACTGGGAATCGTAAGTTTGGAAGTGGTAGAAATAAATATGGTTTTCATTTGTTTTGAGAGCAATGTATTCCTCTCGTTCAGAATCATTTGCCAAAACGAAATGCTGGATAGTGGCAATGGTTGTATTGTTTTCGCTATCGATTTCTTCAGTAGTCTTAAACGTGGTGCCTTCCAGATAAGCAGAGGTGGGGAAATGAAGAAGACATGATAAATCATAGGCAACGCTGATGTTTTGCAAAAAGTACATTGAAAAATGAGCAGGCACATCATCAGTTTTATTTGCCAATGTGAATCCAATTGGAGTTCGCGTGAGAGAGTTTTCGACTGCAATCTCTTCATCATCCCGTTTACGCTTCGTGCGTTTCTTGTCTGAGCTAATGGCCAGAGGTACAAGTACTTGCGACATGGCTGATGACAAAAACGATGCTACTGGAGCACTTTTCGGAAAATTTCGAACAACAATACTCCACTTATCCGCCTCTTTTTGTACCTGAAACATACGCGTAGTATTGTCTTTATAATTCACCACAATGTAATCATCTGCAAAAGAAGCTGTGGAAGGAACAAGCTTTAGCTTGCGAGAATACAACCTGGTGAAGTTTGAGTCAAACAAGGTGATTCCTGACTGGTGGACTTGTGCAACAATCTGGCCTTGTAGTATGGTTTGAGCAGCAAATGTTGGCTCATTAGATACAAAGTCAGAGAGTTCTTTGGTAAAATCGTTAAACTCATGCTCAATCTTGTAAACAGAACTCGAAGTGTCGTTGCTTGCAATCATGTAGTTATCAAAAGTAATCTCTTCCAAGTCATTGTTACCGGTAGAACTAATACCTGAAGGATTCAAAGTCCATATCCGTGAGTACGACTCCTGTAGTTTTAAATCACTAAAGTTTTTCGGGTAAATGCGCTGGTTGAATATTGAGAGAGACATGTCGTTGCCATAACCAGTGGCAGCAACTACATTCAGCTTGTTTTCTTTCTGAGCCTTTCCGATGACCAAATCGTGTATTGGCCCATATGCTTTGAGAACATCGCTGACGTTATATACAATTGGCTGACCACTCAAAGCAGTACTGTTTGAAGAGAGATCATTTCCTGGCGCGCCGTCATCATCTCCATAAATATCGTCTAGCTCATCATGGTTCGAATCAATGACTTTACTTTGATTACTGTAGGTAACGGCGGTTTTATTGTTATCGTCTGCCGTTTTTTCTCCTCGTCGTTTCCATTGTAATAACTTAGAATCAGATGTACGACTGCCAATGAAAATGTGTCGTGGACCTAAGATGGCGACTGTCGATGGGCTCGCGATTTTTATTGACTTGTCCATTACTGGCTTTAATTTGAATCCTTGGACTCTTCTGCTTTCTAGATCAAATTTCACGCTAAATAATTGGCCAACAGAGGTAATCAAAAGCATTTCGTCTTCTACACCAGCAACGTTGGTGATTTGACAACCATCAAGATTGAGTTCAAACAAGTTCTGGTCCACATACTTGCTATCAGTTACAATTGAGCTAAATGAGTTCAAAGAAACACCATGTTGACGGCCTTGAGAGTCAATGTGAATAAGCTCATTCACTCCAACTAACAGACACCCACCAATTGGCTCCCTTACGGGGACAAGTTTTCGAACATCATAAGGCAAATTTTGAGCGGAAACAATTGCAGTCGAAGAGCGCTGTTGTAAATCAAGGGAAAGAACAAGATACCTCACAGTGTCCTTATGTAGAGGAATAGTTCCAGCCCAAGTGCGTGTTGGTTCGTAAATAATTGCAATCGTGGGTTCTCGGTATTCAAAAAGAAAGCAGAAATCAATAATATTGGAAATAGATTCATTAAGCACACCAGCAGAGAGAACAAAACTGGAGGAATAAAGTGGAGGTAGCTGTGCCTGGCTTTGACCGTTAACGATGGGAGCGGTATCGTCGAGAGAATCTCTTTGGACAAATGGAAGAAAAGCAATTGAGTCCTGTTGAATAGACATACTAGCACATGCTCCATGAGGGTCAACACGTAGAGTAGATGTAAATGTTTTATCCAAAAATGCCGAATCCTGCAAGTCTTTTTCATAGTAATGTAAACTAACAGTACTCAAACAATGAGTAACGGTATCCCATGCCACAATCACCATTTTGGCGTAACGAAAAGAGATCAATAGTGAGTCCACCTTTGGATTTGCTACTGTGCGTACAGCACAAATTCCTGTGACTTGGCCATCCAGCGGCCACTCACTCTCTAGCACCAGTTTGGTTGTATATTCTTCTCGGGCAGCTTCCAGAGTCATACCAGTATCCAAAAAAGTATCATCACCTTCGAGAACTCGAATACCTTCTGAAGAATCTTCCTGACCATTCTTGGTTCCATTCTCATTACCGTTTTCTTGTGAATCGTCTGAAAAAACAAGTTTCTGAACGCGCACAGTCTTGAAAATCTGTAAAAGACTGTCACCTTTGACAACAACCAAGTTATCTTTACCAGTAAAATTACAAGCAACACTATGCGTCACAATGGACGGAGCCACTAGAGACTTGTAAACATGCATTCTGTCTTTCGCGTGTTTTCAGTTGAGGTCGTGTGCAGTAACAGCGAAAAATGTGAAATGTTGGAAATCTTTAAATCAGGGCAAGGGTATATACTGAATCCAACTTGTCGATGTACTAATAAATCAAGAGCAGAGACGTGAATTTATACAGTTTTGAGCTATAAAAGACCTTCTTAAATTAGTTTGATTTTGAAATGCAACAATGCTAAGCTAAAGGTAATTTTACAGCTCTGTAACATTACAGAAACTTACTTACTAATAGTATGTTATAATACTTGATGCAGTGGCTCAATGGTAGAGCATTGGATTCCAATTAAGGAGAATAACTATCCAAAGGCTGCAGGTTCGATTCCTGTCTGTGTCAATAGGATGCTTTCTTTTGCTAGTTTTAGTTGTATAAGAGTATACTTTTTGTTCTACTAATTGTGAGTAGTAGTGTATAATATTTTTTTACTTCAAATGGCTGTACCAGGGTGTTCAGAACTTAGAAGCGTTTATACACTTGTATTCTGAGAGATTCATAATATCTAGAGATAAAAATTCAAATTTTTCTATGAAGGTATCATATATGTTTTTATGTTTGAAATTAGTGACATCCACATAGCCAAATGCTTTTTGAAGGCTTCAATTGGAAAATTTGTATCTAATCACCAAAAATTTGCTTGGGAATTCCTTGAGCCATCACACAATCTTTACAGCTTCACTACAGATATTTTTGCAAATTCTTTGCGAAATCAACAATCTTCTATAAGGTCTTTAGCTACTGGCAGTCATGGTTTTCTTGACTTACCAGCATTTAGATTTTGTGCTCCTAAATGGCCTGCACTGCTATTTACTGTTTAGTTTATTCCATTTCAGGAAAATTTGTCCAATTTTTCTGGGCAAGTGTCACAAAAATTTTCATGCATTTTTTTTCTAATTTCATAAAGCTCTATATTGACATGAAAGAATATGTAATTTACTAATTGGAGACTATTGAATGTTATTGGACTTGAGTCAGTACAGATGACAGTTTATTTAGATTTACATTGAAGCAGAAAGAGAGAGAGGGTCGACAGTCTAAGCAACATAAACTGCAGCCCAAACCAGACTCAAAATTTGCTAGTCTTTCTTACTACTTCACTTGCCGACGTCTCGCTTGTAGGTCGGAGCAAGAAAAATCTAGCCTGGATTCATATAAAATGTCAACTTTGAGTTTTGATCAAGTCTTGTCGGTTTTCCGCCATCAATTCATTTCTACTAAACCGAGCACTTGAAAGAAAAGAGATCCGGCGCTACAAGCATTAAAAAGTGTGGTCTCTGGCGGGATCGAACCGCCGATCCTCGCGTTAACTACGAAGAGTTGTTATTAGCACGATGCCTTAACCAACTGGGCCAAGAGACCTGTTATTTTATTGAGCTAGAATGGTAAAATTTCAAAACTTCAAAAAAAGATCATATTTTGACGGTTTGATCTGAAAGCCGCTTTGTGGCTCACAGATTGATACAATTTTGTAATGGACATGCAATCACCGGAAAATGGCTCAAAATGATCAGAATTTGAAAAGAAACCTACATCTGCGAATGCGGTCAATTCGAAAAAAATCAAGCACATCCTACTCAAGCGCAATCTACACGAAAATCACCGAACCGACACATTACGGAAAGTCTCACAATCTTTTAACTTATCCAAGCATCTCAACAGCAAAACAGGATTACAAGCAACAATAGCTTTCCTAAAGGCTATTGAACGCAAAATTATTTATTACGCCGATTAAGTGGAATATATCTGACTATGAATTTTTATCTCGCAAGAGTTTTTTCAGCGGCTTCCAATGTAAACAAATTAGTTGAGTCGAGCTCGAGGCAGATTTAACTATGATAGTGCAAAAGCTAGACAACTGACCGAAAAGAAATAGTCCTGTTTATTTTTTGGAGTAAAGTTTATTTAAAACGCAACTTTGAAAATATCTTCTTCATCAGCCTACAGTATATTTAAAGCTGGAGTTATTTTTTGGGCTAGAGTCAAAGTAAACATGATCAAACCGTGGTAAACAGCCACAGAAACACGACAACGCCAGTCATAGTCCTGCTCTATTGCAAAGCCTATATGTAGCAATGAAAATTTTGATACGAGTGAGTTGCGAAGAAAACAATATGTTCAAGTTTATATAAAGCTGTGACTTTAAAAAGAAATCAATCAGCCAAATAATCAACCATTACGTGAGTATGCTAGTCCACATAACATCCGAAACCCCAAGTATGAATTCAAAATTTAATGAGTCCTTCAATCTGTATTATTATGGTAAAAATATGCTAAAGTATGCCATCTGTTTCAAAACTCTACTCTAACAATGCGTATAGCTACATGATTTGAACTGCTGTGTCAGAAACACAGTCCGATTTATTACAATTCCATTATACCTTCTTTCAACAAGTATCTCCTTACTCTGCTATGATATTTTATACACCATTGCTTTTAGGCTGAACCATGAACTCTGGATTCTCTTTTATTGCCAAATTGGATTTTTTCGAAATCGCCGAAAACTGAACTCGATTATTCTTTTCTTTTCTTTTTACTCAACTCTTTAACATATAACTTTTTG